>JACEEZ010005348.1:0-37500 GCA_016584305.1 Chionoecetes opilio | reverse complement strand
TAAGTATATTGCAGATATAGTAATGTTTTAAGGGGTGTTGCACAACCCATTAGCCGATTAATACACTAATGGGCTGTTCAACACTTATTAAAACCTTACTATATCTGCAATATACTTAGAAAGTATAACCATAAATATTCCTCAATCAGTTAATATAACAGCGGCAAATGGTCATATGCCCTACGGCGGGCCGCTGGGAAAGGCCCGCCGGTGAGCCTCTGAGCAAATTCCCAGCGGCCCTACGTCGTACACTTCCGTCGGGCCGCCGGTAAGACATACGGAGGGCCTCCGGAGGCCCTCCGTCTTTGTGTTTGCTGGGTCTGGTTTGTTATATGGCCTAATTTCGTTTATATACTTGCCCTGTTCAGTTCTTGAGTCAGAAAACATCATATATACTCAATTTATGCGTATTTTTATGTATATTGCGTCCACAACAACACCTTACAGGCAGTCGCCGTATTTTGACAGCTCAACGTCTTTAAGTACGTCATCAATCTCCACGCAGAATACCAAAACAGCTGATGGCAGTCGCTAGGTCGTGAAGCATGGACGTTAACGTCTCTGAATGTGGGGCCACAATCAGAGACGCTATCGTCCATGATCACGACCTAGCGACTGCCATCAGCTGTTTTGGTATTCAGCGTGCAGATTGATGACGTACTTAAAGACGGTAAGCTGTCAAAACAAAGCGACTGCCGAGAGGCTGGTGTGGAGCACGCAATATACATAAAAATACTCATAAATTGAGTATATATGATGTTTGCTGACTCAAGAACTGAACAGGGCAAGTATACAAACGAAATAATTAGGCCATAAAACAAACCCAGCCGCTTGTGGTGACAATGTTTTGGGGTGATGCGCTTGTGGTGAGTGGTGAGCGCGGCATCTCGACCCGGATAGCGATGCCAGACAGCACCACGCATGGCTCCGGCAGACAGCAGGTATGTGGTGTGCCCTTTTCCGTAATTAAAACCCGAGCCCTTGTCCACCTAGCAGTGAATGGGTACCGGGTGTTAGCCGAGGGTTTGTGACCCGCCTCCCGGGGTGGTGGCTTCGGCCAACACTAGGAAAAGGAGAGCTACGAAGCGATATACTACCAAAAGAGGTCACAAGAAGAAAAAGAAGACCGGCAATTATTACTCGGAAGGAATAATGAATAGCTAGAATACAAGGAAGTACAAGCCACTGGTGTGTTACCCGCGTGTATGTGGAGGTAGAAACAAATGTTGAAGCGACGGAGGTGACACAGGGGATGAAAGAATGCTGGAATAAGCTAAAAATAGAAATAAGTACAACGACCTTGAAATGCAGGCCGAGGCTGCTGCCTTGTGATTGGCTGACACATTTGAGACACACTCTGATTGGCTGGCACGTTTGTTTTTACACAATTGTGATTCGCTGGCGAGGCTGTGACGTCGTTGTAGTCGCTCAGCCAATCAGCTATCGATGCCCATAGCAACCATATGTACCGCCACTGCCATGTCTCGTACTGGAATACCCACGAGCTCCGGGGTGTAGAAATAGAGGGAGTTAGTTAAGCTAACCACCGTGGCCTTTAACTCTCTCTGAATGTCTGCCCAGGCCACCCCAAGCCCTCTCGATCTGCCTCATGCTCATTCTATCAGCAGCATAGCTGAGAGGCGGGTGGGACCCGCTCCGTGCGCCCACGTTTATGTCCTACCATATTCCATTTTTAAGATAATATAGCTAACTAACAATAAAAACAACAATAATAAAAATTTAATAATAAATACTACTCCCCATACTATAGTAGTAAAACCTTAATTTTTTTATCAATTAAAATGGAATTTATTATAATCATCCAAATATATTCTTGAATTTTGTAAAAAAAAATCTGAAATATTTGTATTAATCTATTTTTTCTTCCCATACATGAGGGATTCGGCTATTAGTGTGGTATGCCATGTATTCCCGTAGGATTTTTGTGCTAAAATAGATTTTTTTGCAGTTCTGGCTTCTATAGGTATCAGATTAACAGAAAAAGATGGGGTCCCAATTTTCAGACCCCTCACCCCCTTTCTGGGGGGTCATTCCTCTTTTGGCACCCCCAGGATTGGTCTCTGGTAACACTAAGCAACAAATTTCAACATTTTCTTTGTTACAGACACGTGAACTACTGATTCCTACTAAATTGCTGATGCTGATGTCAGGTCTGATATCTAAATTTCTCTATCACGTCCAGATTTGGTATAATCGAAACCTCTATTTTTCGTTGTTTTCTCACCCGCTTCTATTACGAAAGCCGTCTAAGCTACTTTTCCATGCCACGTTTTATGCTAGGCATACTTAAATAATGTTAACAGGGTTGTCTTTCCTCCTTTATTCTGGCTTAAAGTAATCGTCCAGACCCATTTTTTCTTTGCATAATTATGTTGAATGTTCATTCAAAATACCTAATCCACAAAAAAATATTCATTTTCACGCCTTATTTCCCTAAAAACATGACTTTTGTAAAAAGCGCGGGAAAAACAACAGCCACATTCCAGCCGTGGCGCGAAACTTGCTGGCGACGACACAAGAGGTAAGCCTCCCAGCCCCGCCCGACACAGACACACGGAGACTCTGAGAAAAATGTAGTACTTGGGGAATTTGGGTGTTCTGGTATATTTTTTGTGCGACACGGCACATACTTGCATCCTGCATGGGCACGGCAAGAAAGCCGTGCCATTCCCGAGAGCTTAGCACCCATTCACAACCCACACGGCGACGATATATGTGTGCAGACCTTTGGAGCGACGGGGAGCGGCTGGTAGTAGCCAGGGTAGGCTACTGCAGCCCTCTCATCTCGGTGGCCTTGCTACTACCCGCCGCTCCCCGCCGCTTGCCGCCGCTGCACACATCTGCACACATATATCGTCGCCCCACAGTTTGCAAATGGGTGCTAAGCTCTCGGTAAAGGCACAGCCCCCACGCTGCACCCACACAGGATGCAAGTACATGCCACATCGCACAAAAAATATATCAGAAACACCCAAAATTCCCCAAGTACTAAATTTTTCTCAGAGTCTCCGCGCATATGTATCAGGCGGTGCTAGGAGGCTCCCTGTTGTGACGTCGCCGACCCATGGTGCGTCGTCTGCTGATAAACAGTTGTGTTTTGAGAGCACGGGGAATTTACAGATTTTGAATGCGGATCATTTAAAAACGGGTGACTGGATGCAAAATGTGACAACATATTGTTGATATACTCGATCATGGCTATATTTTGACTGCATTAAATCAGGAATGATGAAATGGTCTGGACGATTACTTTAAGACAGACAGTGGAGTTCCACTGGCGGAGTTACCACCCCTGCGCCCAACCATCCACCCAAAGCGCGTTAGTATTTAGCGATACGTCCGATTTTGCGATACTGTCAAAATCGGACGTAAAATCAATCAGTTATTCATCAATGTCCATATTTGAAATGTCCTCCCGAATAGCGTTTGCGCAATCACTGCCATAGCATTTACGGAGAGGAGTACAGGGCAGGCCATTCTTCAAGCAGTTACACCTATTTCCCTTGCATCCTACTTTGCAGCCACATTTGACGAGTTCAACTACAGCTTGTGGGGCAGGCAGGGCAAGACATGTCAGTGGAACATACACGCCTTTCTCCAATTTCCATCCATTTTTTTCAATTGCAGGAAGGGTTGGACAATTTTCAGGGTATGACTTGTCCCGCATTGTCATGTAGTTTGCACGCATGATATGGGGAAGCAATGCAGCACGAGTTGGTGGAAGCATTTTCCCTTCCAAGTTCTTTGACCGAAACAGCTCCCACCTGAGTGGGTGGTAGGGTTGCTGGGCCTTTTGAACTGTAGACATGACACACAAAAGTCTCCAACGCTTTCACCTGCGTGGGAAGCTCGTCATTGACCAACTCGGCAGGAATAGAAATGCACCCTAATGCTTTGAAGCAGTCAATGGCAGGGTCATCATCATCAAGCTTTAGGTATGCATCTACCCATGATTTCTTTGAAATTCCTATGAATCTGCCTCCCCAATCAGCACCTGAGAAGTTGTGGAGTCCAAGAAGTCCTTGACATTTGCGACGGCCAATAACCTGCACTCTTTCAAAGATGTCTATTTCCCGTTTCTTCTTTCCTTTGCCTGTATGAAACTTCAAGGATATAGTAGATGCTATCTGTCTGGAGGCGATACGATCAAGAAGGAGCAGGAGTACGTCAGTGTCGGGCGACCATACGCAGATCTTTCTGGCAGCACCACAGGCTGTAGAGGCAAGTACTTGGTTTGGAATCAATGTGTCAGCCTCTTCATGTGTATGAGCATACTCAAAACCTAGTCCCTTGATATGATCATCGTACACGACAACGAGCACGAATGAATCTTTGCTTGCGAAATAGTCAAGCAGTCCTTGGCCAAACAAGCATGTGAGCTTCCGCTTTGTTTTGATGCTGAAAGTAACTCCTTAATGGACATGGTGAGCTTCATTTCGGGATGAACTTCGTACTCAATGGATGTGGTTGATCGCTTCTGCCGGGTCTTGTTTTTCAACGACAGATCCAAGTACCGATCAAACACAACACGCCCCTCATCATAGCTTGTCATCATTGTCTCAGATCCCACAGCACTTGAAGGTCGCCCCGGTCCTCGTGGAGCGCAGACAGGTGAATCGGTTCGGGATCTCTTCCTAAGACGTTCAATCTTGTTCTTGTTGACGATAGGTTTCCGACATTCACTATGATACCGAACGTACTTGAGTTCTCCTTCATTTAAACCTGACAAGTAATTTAGTAGTCTATGAATGTCACTTTCAGTATCACCAAGAGACACTCTCTCTTGACAGTGTTGTAAAATTTCATCTGTCATGACCGGATTGTTCACCAATCGCTTCTTTGATGTGGCACCTTCTTTACAGATCACGCAAGCTCCGTCCTCCTCCGACATATTGGCGATACTACCACGATCTCAGTTCACAGGGTATATCTGACTGAGCTCAAAACTGCTTCTTCAACATGCCTGAAAAAGAAAAAATGGAGTTAGACCCTATACTCCGAACCGGAAGTGCTAAATCTGAACCGGAAGTGCTATAAGGACACTTCCGGTTGCTTTTTGAGTGCTATAAATCGACTCGGCATACCTGAAAACCTACAAAAGGATACTCAAATTATGAAAATCGGTCAATTATTGGCGGAGATAGGTGCATGGTCAGTGCCGGGGGGCCCCAAAAGGGAAGTGACCCCAAAAGGGGGTAAGGGTCTGAAAATTGGGACCCCATCTTTTTCTGTTAATCTGATGCCTATAGAAGCCAGAACTGCAAAACAATCAATTTTAGCACAAAAATCCTACGGGAGCCCTTTTCCTAACATTACATACCGCACTATATAAATGAGCGAAGGTTTGCGTTAGGGTTCGACGCCTCTGAAAGAGTTAGGAACCACTGCCCTATAAAGCAGACGGCTCCCGCCTGGAAACCGCCTCATGTGAAAAGCTTCCGCGGTAGTGTGGTGCAGGGCCTAAAGCAGGCTTGGGAAAAAAGATTACGTGGGAATGTAGAAGATGTATAGGAGGGTACGTAGTTGATAGGAGGGACTTATGTCTGTGTATATACTGCCCTGTTGTGCCCCTTCTCCATAGGTGGGCGTTATCGCGATAAATTATCGCGATAATTTATCGGGTTATCGGTTATCCGATAATTTTTTTCCAGCGTTATCGATTCATCGGTATCGTCGATACTTTTGGTTCCAAGCTAGCGATAATCGATCATTTTATTTTTTGGTTCCAGTTTAGCACAGGGGCGAGCCGCGCGTGCCTTGGAGGCAGAAATAGGTAGGTCCGAGCTGGGAACCGAACAACGGTCTAAACCCAGTTAACCGTCTTGACGTCTTCTCAAAACGTTCGCTCAGCTTCAGTCTCTCACCAGCTGTCGAACGGGGAGGTGTTGCTCTTGCGCGCTCCTGGTTTTACGCGTTCTTTGATGATTTTTTCCCTATATATGTTCCCGTGCTTCTTCCGTTCTAATTTTTTATTTAAAATATCAATATCGTTATCGCTAGTATCGGAATTTTGGATTTATCGATATGTCGGTTATCGCCTTATCGGGCGATAAATTTATCGCCAGTTATCGATTATCGGTTATCGCCGATAAGGTTATCGTTATCGATTTATCGGTTATCGTGATACATCTCTTCGTTATCGCGCCCACCTATGCCCTTCTCTCTCCACAGGTGGCAGGGAAAGAAAGGGCTACAGAGTGGCAAAGAAGGAATGATCTTGATTTGATCTTGATTTGGGAGTCACCCAGCGGATGCTGTCAGTGAAGCCTTTGGTCCGGCGTTCTCCCACACACGTGTAAGATATGTGTCAAGTTCGACCTCGAGCTTGACAGACGACAAACAAAGCGATAATAAGCAGAAAAGGTCACAAGAAGAAGAAGATCAAGCTCGCATACCACACAAGTAAACAAACCAGAAGACCCCAACATTTTCCATGACTCCACCACCTCATTTAACCATTTTCACAATCCACTGATGATAAGAAGACAGTAAAAAATACCTAAATTTATCTTATGCTATATTCATTAACTAGGATGATAAAAATTTAGATTAGGTATAAGTTAAGTAATTTTATAGGTCATTTATGTAGTATGTTTTGATGAAGTCCTGCAAAGTGTGCGGGTGTGAGTAGCCGTGAAGGTGATTGCGTGAGGTCAGTGGTGAAGGTGAGGAGGGCTGTGTGAAGGTGATTAGGTGAGGTCAGTAGTGAAGGTGAGTCAGGGTTGGTGAAGGTGAGGTTTGCTAGATGAAGGTGATGAGTGGTTAAGATGAGACAGGTTTGATGCAGACAAATTAGATGCTACTGTTGCTTCTACTTCCAACTTCGGTAAATTTTTACGATGGCACCAAACTTCCCTACACAATTGGGAGCATGGTTTTTGTTTACCTTATTGTTTTCTAAGAGACATTTTCTCTTTGACCTTTCCGTCGCAAATCAATAATTTCGGAGATATTGAACATTTTAGGTGGGGGGAGGAATATGTCTCCTTGTTTACAAAATACCTCCCTCTTCCTCTTCTTGTGACCTGCATCGCTTTTGTTTCGGAGGCGCACCCGTGGCTACCTTACCTAACCTTACCTTACCTAACCTAACCTGAACCTTACCTAACCTAACCTAACCTAACCTAACCTAACCTTACTTTACCTAACCTTTAGCCTCCTAACTGGGTCCAAAATAAAAAAGTTTAATAAAATACCAAACAAAAGCGATGCAGGTCACAAGAAGAGGAAGAGGGAGGGATTTTGTAAACAAGGAGACTTATTCCTCCTCCCACCTAAAATGTTCAATATCTCCTAAACTATTGATTTGCGACGGAAAGCCCAAAGAGAAAATGTCTCTTAGAATACAATAAGGTAAACAAAAACCATGCTCCCTATTGTGTAGGGAAGTTTGGTGCTGTCGTAAAATAATACCCCAACTTCTTGTGACCTTTGACGCTTAGTATCGCTTCAGGTAACAGGAAGGTTCGACGGAATGCGTTTTCGACGACACCGTCGAAACTTCCAGCATAGTGCATCGTCGAACCTTCCAAGTCATTTATTTACTGTGATACACAGGCGACAGGTGTGTTGTGAGGCCGTACAGGTGTGTAGTGACAGGTGTGGTGTATGTGGTAAAGCGAGAGAGGCTAAGAGTGAGGTGTTAGCCCCCCAGTGTGTGTGTCTGACTTAACCCGTAAACTGCGGATACCTATGTGACAATATCTCTGTGTACGCGGGACTTTTGCCAGAATTCTTATAGTCGCTAAACAAACTTGAATGTGCTTCAATGTATTCGCCATATATTTGTGCAACCGCTAAATTTTTTTTTTTTTGTGCTAAATTTTTGTGGTTATTCTATGATTGTACTTGCAAGATGAAGAGCGTTGAGGTTTATGGAATCCATGGTACAGCTCGTTCACAGAAAACAGGCTGCAAGGGTCTTCCTCTCTAATCTCTCTGCCCACGATAGGGAGAGACCTGTCAGCACCTTCACCTTCCATGCTGGTCACTGGGTCACTGAGCTTATGTGTGACCCCTGGGTCATTCTCAGGTAAAGTAGAGTTGCCAGATTTCACCGGCCGAAAATTTTGCCCACTTTTAAAAATTTGGCGGCCGCCCAATTGGGCATACTCGCGTTTTCTTAGTGAGGGACCAAAAGGGCATAGCTGCGCTTTACGGGTTAAAGAGCGAACGCGCAGTTCTCGTCCACTATAACGGCGTCAGCCCCATACCGCCGTGGCCACAGGGTACGGCGCGGGCCACAGTGGTCCATAGAAGACAATCTCGGGCACGCGGGACTCGAACCTAGGATCAGCGCATCAAGGTATACCCTGGGTACGTCTCTGTAGTATTCAGCGGGAGACACTTAGCGAAAACACGTCAACATATTCCATTTACCGGCATCAAACTATGATGTCATATATTTCAGGGAGAATATTATGCTGAAAGGCTAATATGGCGGCGATGTATTATCGTCCCGCCTGAATGCCGGACGTTTCGCCCCCGCCCAATCGCGGACGTTTCGCCCCACACTAGCGGACGTTTCGCCCCCATTCGCGGACGTTTCGCCCCCCGGATTCGCCCCACGGAAATTACTATACTATTTCAAAACTGTTCATCAAATGACTACAAAATCATCCGAAATATTGATCCCTGTATTGATCCATTTGTTTTCGCCCCCTCCTAATCGCGGACGTTTCGCCCCACATTAGTGGACGTTTCGCCCCACACTAGCGGACGTTTCGCCCCCATTCGTGGACGTTTCGCCCCACACTAGCGGACGTTTCGCCCCCATTCGTGGACGTTTCGCCCCACTCGCGGACGTTTCGCCCCCCGGATTCGCCCCACGGAAATTACTATACTATTTCAAAACTGTTCATCAAATGACTACAAAATCATCAGAAATATTGATCCCTGTATTGATCCATTTGTTTACGCACAAAATGATGACGAAATGCTGTTATCGACCGGTCTGAAAGGGACAGTGTACAGGGAGATCCCGTTATACGAGCATTCGGTATACGAGAATCCGATGATACGAGATGTGTAAATTAGGGTCTATTTTCAATATACGAGATCGAAAATCCAATGATACGACATTCAAACTGGGGTGAGTAAAATTATCAAGTTCAAAATGCGCGCCCTACCACTCCCGGGCTGGAAAAAGGGGGATTTGGTTGACCCCGGTGAGGTCACCCCTAGCAAGCCGTGACCTGAAGGGTAATTAAGCATATGGCGCGGCCTGACATTTAGGGGTAATTAGCAGGTGTGCGGCCCCAACCTTGGGACCGCAGTCAGGTCACCCCTAGCAAGGCATGACTGAAGGTAATTAAAGGGCATATGGCGCGGCCTGACCTTTAGGGGAATTAGCAGGTGTGGGGCCCCAACCTTGGGCCCGCTACACTACCTTCTCTTGTATCACCGGCGTCCCCAAACATTACAACGTCTTTTTTGCTTGTTATTGCATGTTTTATGTTTAATAATGTGCATTTTATGTTATTTGTGTGCTATTTCTCTTTCAGAATGCTTTTTCTACAGAATAGGTAGAAACATGTGGGTAATATAGACGCTGTGTGTTTGTTGTGTTTGCTATAGTTATTTTAGCTTAAAAAAACTGTCTTCTTTTTTTTTTTTTGTCTTTTTTTTTAAATTTGATGGGGTCCTGGAACCAAATCTATATTTTACCATTAGTTATGTGTTTCGTTATACGAGATTTGCTTTACGAGTATGGCCAGGTGGAACCTAATTGCTCGTATCTTCGGGACCTCCCTGTACTGAATTCCGTACTAGAGCGCCGGAATACATAAAACCATATACAGGAAAATACCTTTTATCCGGATGTAGCCGGGTTAAGGGAAAAGTCCGGTTAATGGGTAAGTATTATTTACGAAAGATGCATTTACTAAAAATAAACATAATATTGTATGATTGTTTGTATTGTATGACACACACCCACACATACCACCCAAACACACACACACACACAATACCCCCCAACACACACACCCACACATACCCCCCAACACACACACCACACACATACCACCCAACACACACACCCACACATCCACCCAACACACACACACAACATACCACCCAACACACACACACACATACCACCAACACACACACACACCCATACCACCACAACATACCACCCAACACACACACACACACACATACACCCACATACACACACATACACGGGTGGTATTTTGTGGGTGTGTGTGTGTGTTGTGGTATGTGGGATGACTCAAAATACCACTCGTCGTCGGGTAGCACTGACCTTCCCCACGGACTGATAAACACTGAATTATCATAGCGCATGGCGCATTATGGCGGAATAACAAGTGGCGATAGGTGGCGCTCACGTCTACGGCGGCAAAATTAAAAGTTAAATTTTTCGTTACTTTTTTTTTTTTAATACTATTTATTTAAACCTGCCAAAAATTTCCGGTTATTGGGTTATTCCCGGGTTTGTTGGGTATCGGATAAAAGGTATTTGCCTGTATAGCCTAGGGTGGCATTTAAAAATTGATTTTTATTTTAATGCGTGCGGGTGGTTTTCTGGTTACATCCCGTAAAAAATAAGTATGCAAATTTGTTTTGAAAAAATTTAATATTTAAAGGTCGCAATCGAGGTAAAAGTTGAGATTTTGGTGGCAAATTTCAAGATTATCAAATTCGTTTCTGACGTTGTTACACTATAATTGGATGATTAAAAGGCATTTCTTAGTCATTTTCATATTGTTTATTGGTATTTCACTCAGTTTTGGTCCCCACCGGAATGCTGGTCTAACCCCAGGTCCCCCCTCTTGCAGAGTATTAGCCCCTCATGGGGGGGGGGGGGGGGGATCATGGGCAGTGGGCCCCCATCTCTCACTCTAGTGGCCTGGTTAGCAGTCGCAGTCGACTTGCGGGCGTCGGGGTACCGCTTCCTGTGGTCCTCAACGACCTGCAGGAGGAACTGGCGCTGTTCCTCGTCCTTCGTGAGGCCTGGTTGTGGGCCCCTGCATCAGCGCCACACCGCGCTCGGCGAAGTCTTCCCACCCGCAGCCCCCGGACTACACGAGCGGCGGCTTGGTAGCTGCTGTCCTCCTCCCAGTGGGCTGGATCCTTGTTGAGGAACCCCGCCTCCAGGTCGAGGATCTTGAAGAGCTGCTTGGACGACGGCGTGACGAAGCTCGCCACCGTCTTGGTCGCGAGAGGGGCGCTCTTGATGTCCACTGCGGACTTGGCGGGGCGGGTCCTCGTCCTCCTCCTCCTCTCCTGCAAGTCTATGGCCTGGACCATGTCTCGTTGACCCCGAGGGGAAGGTCGGGGTCGAAGAGTGCCAGAGCCACCAGCCGCTCGCTAAAAGTACCCCCCAGGTGGGGGCCGAAGACCGGGACTGTCGCCTTCGACAGCTCCTTGTCGGGGAAAGGCGCGGAGCGCGTTCACGAAGGCCAGGTCCAGCGCCGGCGCAGCAGCGGCAAAGTGGAGCCGGAACCAGGCGGCGGCTTACGTGCGGACGACGAACAGCGCACAGCGCCTGATGCCCTGGGCCTCGGCTGCCGTCACCCGGAACTGCTCCCTGAAGAGGAAGAACCTTCACAGCGTAGATGCCCTTTGCCACCCACCGGGCCCCGGTGGAGCGGTCCGGGGCGGGGAGAAGCGGATCCCGCGCTTCGGAAACTCCGCCGAGAGCAATTACGCAGAGCTCCAGAAGTTCCCGGTAGTCGGCCCGGGGTGGGCGTGGCGAGGAAGCGGCGGAAGTTGACCAGCAGCTCGTCCCGCTCCGGAACGTCATCGGCGGTGAAGGGCTCCGGCGTGGTCCTGTCGATGAACTCCCACCCCCCTTTGGAACCTCTTGAACAGCTGGATGTCGGGGCCGCTCGAGACTCCAAGGAAGGTGGAGAAGGCCTTCTCCAGGACCAGCTCGTACACGTGGTTGCCGGCAGGCCAGGTGGAGGACGGGCCGATCCAGCTTTGCTCGATGAGGTACAAGCCCCGTTCATCAGCCCGCTGTTCACCGCCGTGGTGTCGAAGCTGAGACCGCGGACCCGCCCCTCCAGCTCCCAGTCCTCCAGCGCTGTGAGCACGGCCTGAGCGCAGTCCTGTGCTGGGCCCGGACGGAGTTTTGGGGACGGTGAGGAGCTTGACCACTCCGCCCCCCGACACCAGGACCGGGAGCCGGTCGACGCTCCCCTCCCCCGCCATCGCTCTCCGGGACGATCTTTCCGTCCCAGTGGACGATGAGAAAAGGCGTCGGGGTTGGGAAAGCGGCCTTGACTCCTTGGCAGCCTCCTCTCGGAACTTCATCCGAGCGCGCCTGAAGGGGTTCGCGGTTTAGCACCAGCTCGGCGGGGTCGTGTTTCCCAAAGTTTCCCTGCTGAAACTGACAACACGTGAACCGCATTGCGGTTGGACACCTTGGTCCGGTCGAGCGCGGCGGCCAGTTCACTGTTGAGGACGGGGCTTTCGCACGCTCGCCCGCATGCGCTTTGGAGTATGTGCCGACGTTGAGGGCCTCTCGTCGTCGCCATCGTTTAAGACGTCCCCTTCGTGGTGCGCGCCGCAACGGCCGGGTAGGACTGTTGCCGGCACTGGCACTGGAGTCGGAAGAACTGCCCCGGAAGAACTGCCCGAAAGCACAACGGGGCCGGTAAGCTCAAGGCACACTTTTGCCTCCGCTTCCGCCCGCCGGCGGATTCGTTGACTCCAAACTTCTCCTTGACCTTCTTCTCTTTTACAGCAAGGGACATTCTCGAGAACCGAGAGAACCGCGGGGCTGTCCTCCTTTGGGCCAGCAGGAAGGACCGGTTCTTTCCTCTGTGAGGAGTGTAAGGGATCTTGGGCGCGATGTCGAAGAGGCGATGCAGGGATTTCGACGAATGCCTCTTCCCTCGCCACCTGGGGCGGCCCGCGCTTCGACTTGCTCTTCTTCAAGGAGACCCACCATCGTAGAGTCGGATGAGTTTGTCGCGGGGCCCGGTGGGGTGCCTGGACTGGGAATGCGTGCCCGGGCCCAGAATGCGAGTATCTCATCGATCACCTTGGCCGCCGCGGGCTTCTTCTCGTGCTTAGTCCAAATGAAGGTGCAGGAAACAGACGGAGAGTTGTCCTCGTGTTGGGAGTCGGCTTCCCGTAAGTTCGTTCAGTGTACTTTTGTACAAGGTACACAGTCGTGTTTGACCTAGTCGCGCCCTCGCAACTCTGGGGAAACAGGAGAGGGGAAGGCATTATAGTCAATTATATAAAAATTTTATGTAATGCGTCAAAAGAAGAAACATGTTTAAATGGATGAGGATGATTGGAAATTCCTGAGGAACAGCACTTTTGGGCAACAAAAATGTAACAGGCGAAAAAAACGAAACCCAAAAATGTTATAGAGGCGTTGGTAAAAAAAGTTTCTAAGAGCCCACCGGTGCCAACCGACACTCCTTTCCGGTCGAAACGTGACTAAGAAAGAGCCAACCAACGGGCAAAAAACGGCCCCGGAACGCGGGCTAACGAGTTTTTGCCTGTTTTGGCCTGACCTGGCCTGGGTCCGATCGACCGGAAGTGGTGTAAAAACAATTGTTAGACAAAAAAAAAGCCAAAATACGTCGGAAATGCAATTTTAAAGAGGAAAATGTTGTTCGAAATATGTTTAAAGTAATTTGAAAAAGTGATTTTTTCCCGAAAAATGTCAACTTTGACCTCAATTCGCGACCCCTAAATATAAATATTAAAAAAATCCTTTTTCACACATTATTTTGTACAGGAATGAAACCAGAAAACCACCCGCCCCACCTAAAATCGGATAAAATAAAATTCACTATATGGCTAAGTGCCACCCTAATTATAGCCTTTGGATCATATCGAGTTACGCTTGAGTTTGATCCATTTTGTTAATATGCAAATACTTTACTACCGTAGATAACCGTGAAGTCGCCACCTGTGTCAGGTCACGGCTTGTTTGGGGGACCTCACTGGGGTCAACCAAATCCCCTTTGTCCCGCCTAGGGGTGGTAGGGCGTGCATTTTGAACTTTATAATTTTACTCACCCCCGTTTGAATGTCCTATCATTTGGGTTTTCGATCTCGTATATTGAAAAATAGACCCTAATTTACACATCTCGTATCATCGGATTATCGTATAAACCCAATGCTCGTATAACGGGAAACCCCCCTGTATATATAGGCGGGACGGTAACCGGACGTTTCGCCCCATGGAAAATTTCGCCCCCTCCTAATCGGGACGTTTCGCCCCACACTAGCGGACGTTTTTGCCCCCATTCGCGGACGTTTCGCCCCCGGATTCGCCCCACGGAAATTACTATACTATTTCAAAAACTGTTCATCAAATGACTAACAAAATCATCAGAAATATTGATCCCTGTATTGATCCATTTGTTTACGCACAAAATGATGACGAAAGCTGTTATCGACCGGTCTGGAAAGGGACAGTGTACTGGGAAATTTCCCTACTAGAGCGGCCGGAATACATAAAAACCCTATATAGCCTTTGGATCATTACCGAGTATACGCTTTTAGTTTGAAACCATTTTTGTTTAAAATGCAAATACTTTACTACCGTAGATAACAGTGAAGTCGCCACCTGCAGTGAAGTCGCCAGGCGCCAAAAAATTTACGAATTATAGCATCACTACTGATTTTTATGTGCCACTGAAGATGTTACACAGTAGTTTATATCATGACTGTATAATCTACCCTGTTTCAGCATTGTTTTATGCTTTGTATTTGCAAATATAACTGTTGCGCATTTTGCTTCTCACGTTTTTCTTCGCGCGACGACAGACAGCAGCTGATCACCTTCCGGGCGACTAGAGTACCTTTATATATATAGAGTAGCGACAACTCGATTTGTGGGCGCCATCTTGGTGCCAAGACCTCTTCGTTCACCCAAGACCCGGGGAAGTTCTCAAGGCATGACCCCGCAGTATATCATGTTATACATGTATAAAGGATAGACTGTTATCTTCGGAAATGCTTGTTCTATAAGATTATCACATAAAACATAGTAAAACACATTAAATAAAGGTCATTCTGAGACTGAAGAAATATGATGAACTTAACATTCACTTAAAACTCGTCATCATGTATAACTTTGTGGGACAGCTTATAAGATGGTAGATATCAATAGAAGCAGAATTAAATTAGCTTTCCATTTGATAGATTTCGTTTTCTGAAACATACAATAGAACCATGCATAAAGTAGCGTTAACTACATAAATTACCGTGGCGGCCCCGCGCTCTCTCTCTCTCTCCGTAAAAGAGAGAGAGATATGAGTGAAAGAGGGATATGAGTGAGAGAGATATGAGAGAGAGAGAGAGTGAGTTACCAAAATACCTTTTCTACTTTATATATAATATATATATATATAATATATATATATATATATATAAATATATATATATATATATATATATATATATTATATATAAATATATACATATATAAATAAATAAATAATATATATATATATATATAATATATATATATATATATATATAATATAAAATAATATTATATATATATATATTATATATATATATATATATATATATATATATATATATATATATATATATATATATATATATACCGTATTTGCCAGCGCATAAGACGCAGTTTTTTTCACTTAAAAGGAATGCAAAGTTCACCCGTGCGTTAATGCAAGCACATTAGCGCATGAGAGGTCGAACAGAGAATGCAGAACAGCGGTGGTATATTACTAAAGGGGTCTGGAGTTATCTGTGTTGAACAGTAGTTCACTGAGCACAAATTTGTAGCGTGTATCAACGTTGTTGTTGTTGTTGTTTGAGATGTCACTGTGTTTACAGGTGACATGGGCCCTTCGCCTGATGGCGGCCCATAGTGTAAGTCGAGGGACAATGCCCATAGGTGAAAGTCGAGGGACAATGGGAGGGGGCGTAGCACTTATGGGCTGCGCGGCGGGGAAGGACGGTGGGAAGAGGAACCGGGGGGGGGCAGGCATGGCCCGCTCCCACGGGGTTTGGCGTGTTATCCCACCAGCACCCTCCTTGCGCGGCGACTGCGGCTTCCTTGGTGTGTACAACAGTAATGCATAATACTAAGAAAAGGCTGGAGTTTAAGAGAAAAATATGAGCTCGGCAACAAGATAGCGATTGTTGCTGCCAAGATGGCTGTGTCAGATGAAAAACATCATCCACCCCCCTGCTGCTCTCCATTGTAAAACGTCTGATAAAACGTCTCGCGCCCTCCGCGCACCACATCGGGTCATTACCGCTCAGGGGCCAGATGCTGAGGGGTGAGCTAGGGCGCCTATCCACTAGGGCGCCTGTGGCAAGGCGAAACGCCCTCCCACCCGCAATGCTCAGTCGAGATTGCTGCCTTAGTGGCACCGCTAAAGGCGCTGAAAACTAAGGCATGGTCAGACCCTGACTTATAGCGCATTTTCGCGGCCCGCTCTGGCCCCGGGCTGGGACGGGCTAGTCCCGGACGGCCCTGTTTTGCGAGGCAGTTTAGACGGGCTGGAACGGGCTGGGCCCGGGGGAGCCAGCGGGCCAGGACCAGGTTGGACCAGTGTGGGGAGAAACGTCACGAAAAAGCGCTATTTTAGCGTATTTTCGCGACCCCCTCTGGCCCGGTCTGGAACTGGGCTAGTCCCGGGGGGGTCACTGTTTTTTGCGAGGCCCGTCTAGAACGGTTCAGCCCAGTCCAGTCCCCGGTCCGAAACCCCCATACCAGGACCACCTTGGACCAGTGTGGGGAGAAATGGCGCATGCGCCTACAGTCAGCGGGGAAGGCGACCCGGAGCTTCTCGTGGGTGCTGATAAGACATGAAACACCATGATGGCCGACCATAAGACTAAAGTATCACAGGCGTGGGGAGTTGTAAAGTCTTCAGCACAGGTTTAAAAAGGGGGACGACAAAAAAGGATATTGACAAGATGGACGCCTGCCGCCTCCACAGTTCAGTTCAGTAACGCCCACTCGATCCCCGAGCCAATAGGAACGACGAATGGGACGGGGCCAGTCTCGATGTATTTTCGTGACCATCAGTCCACCCTGACCCCGGGCCGGAAATGGACTGAACCAGGGCGGTGAACGTCACGAAAATGCGCTTTTAGTGGCTGCTGTGGGCCTTTGACAGACATTCATCTCTATTTATAAAGCAAAAACAGCCTTGTTCAGTTCCTACAACGTAACATTAGTGTTTACGTATTAATAGTGTTGCCCAAAGGGGTGTATGAATTGATCGTGCAAGACTAATGCGGCATTATAGGGTGTTATATGCTAGTGATAAGAAATTTTGTTTTTGTGTGTTGGTTAGGGGCGGGGGCAGGTGCTCCCTTCATTTAAACCTGACAGTAATTTAGTATCTATGAATGTCACTTTCAGTATCACCAAGAGACACTTCTCTCTTGGACAGTGTTGTAAAATTTCATCTGTCATGGGACCGATTGTTTCACCAATCGCTTCTTTGATGTGGCACCATTCTTTAACAGGATCACGCAGCTCTCGTCCTCCTCCTACATATGGCGATACTAACCACGATTCTCAGTTCACAGGGATATCTGAACTGAGCTCAAAACTTCACTGCTCTTCAACATGCTGAAAAAGAAAAAAAATGGACTGAGACCCTATCCTCCGAACCGGGGGAAGTGGCTAAATAGGAACCGAAGTGCTATAAGGACACTTCCGGTTGCTTTTTGATGCTATAAATCGACTCGGCATACCTGAAAACCTACAAAGGATACTCAAATTATGAAAATCGGTCAATTATTGGCGGAGATAGGTGCATGGTCAGTGCCGTGGGCCCCAAAAGGGAGTGACCCCCAAAAGGGGGGTATAGGGTGCTAAAATTGGACCCCATCTTTTTCTGTTTTAATCTGATGCCTATAAAGCCAGAACTGCAAAACAATCATTTTAGCACAAAAAATCCTACGGGAGCCCTTTTCTAACATTACTACCGCCTATATAAATGAGTCGAAAAGGTTTGCGTTAGGGTTCGACGCCTCTGAAAGAGTTAGGAACACTGCCCTATACAGCAGACGGCTCCCGCCTGGAAACCGCCTCTGTGAAAAGCTTCCGCGGTAGTGTGGTGGCAGGGGCCTAAGCAGGCTTGGGAAAAAGATGTACGTGGGAATGTAGAAGATGTATAGGATGGTACGTTAGTGTGATAGGAGGGACTTATGTCTGTGTATATACTGCCCTGTTGTGCCCCTTCCTCCATAGGTGGGCGTTATCGCGATAATTAATCGCGATAATTTATCGGGTTATCGTTTCCGATCATTTTTTCCGCGTTTATCGATTCATCGGTAATTCAGTCGATACTTTTGGTTCCAGCTAGCGATAATCGAATCATTTTATTTTTTTGGTTCCAGTTTTAGCACAGGGGCGAGCCGCGCGTGCCTTGGAGGCAGAAATAGGTAGTCCGAGCTGGGAACCGAAACAACGGTCTAAACCCAGTTACCGTCTTTGACGGTCTTCTCAAAAAACGTTCGCTCAGCTTCAGTCTCTCACCAGCTTGTCGAAACGGGAGGTGTTGCTCCTTGCGCGCTCCTGGTTTTACGCGTTCTTTGATGATTTTCCCTATATATGTTCCCGTGCTTCTTCTCCGTTCTATTTTTTATTTTAAAATATCAAATATCGTTATCGCTAGTATCGGAATTTTGGATTTTATCGATTGTCGTTATCGCCTTATCGGGCCCGATAAATTTATCGGGCCATTAGCGATTATCGGTTATCGCCGATAAGGTGTATCGTTATCGATTTATCGGTTATTTATCGTGATACATATTTTCGTTATCGCGCCCACCTATGCCCTTCTCTCTCCACAGGTGGCAGGGAAAAAAGGCTTACAGAGTGGCAAGAAGAATGATCTTGATTTTGATCCTGATTTTGGGAGTCACCCCCGCGGATGCTGTCAGTGAAGCCTTTGGTCCGGCGTTTTCTCCCACACCCGTGTAAGATAGTGTCAGTTCGACCTCGAGCTTGACAGAACGACAAACAAAGCGATAAATAAGCAGAAAAGGTCACAAGAAGAAAAGAAGATCAAGTCGCATACCACACAAGTAAACAAACCAGAAGACCCCAACATTTTTCCATGACTCCAACCACCTCATTTAACCATTTTCACAATCCCATGATGATAAGAAGACAGTAAAAATACCTAAATTTATCTTTGCTATTTCATTAACTAGATGATAAAATTAATTAGGTATAAGGTTAAGTGAATTTTTATAGGTCATTTTATGTAGTTATGTTTTGGTGAAGTCCTGCAAAGGTGCGGGTGTGAGTAGGCCGTGAAGGTGATTGGGGGGGGGGGGGGGGGCGGGAGGTCATGGTGAAGGTGATGGAGGCTGTTGAAGGTGATTTAGGTGAGGTCAGTAGTGAAGGTGAGTTCAGGGTTTGGTGAAGGTGAGGTTTGCTAGATGAAAGTGTGAGTGGTTAAGATAGACAGGTTGATGCAGACAAATTAATTGCTACTGTTGCTTCTACTTCCACTTCGGTAAATTTTACGATGGCAACCAAACTTCCTACACAATTGGAGCATGGTTTTTGTTTACCTTATTGTTTTCTAAGAGACATTTTCCTCTTTGAACCCTTTCCGTCGCAAATTCATATTTCGGAGATATTGAACATTTTTAGGTGGGGGAGGAATATGTCCTCCTTGTTTACAAATTACCTCCCTCTTCCCCTCTTCTTGTGACCTGCATCGCTTTTGGTTTCGGAGGCGCACCCGTGGCTACCTTACCTAACCTTAACCTTACCTAACCTAACCTGAACCTTACCTTGAACCGAACCTAACCTAACCTAACCTAACCTTATTTTTACCTAACCTTTAGCCCCTCCTAACTGGTCCAAAATAAAAAGTTTAATAAAATACCAAACAAAAGCGATGCAGGTCACAGAAGAGGAAGAGGGAGGGATTTTTGTAAACAAGGAGACTTATCCTCCTCCCACACCTAAAATGTTCATATCTCCTAAAAACTATTGATGTGCGACGGAAAGCCCAAAGAGAAAATTTGTCTCTTAGAATACAATAAGGTAACAAAACCATGGCTCCCTATTGTGTAGGGAATTTTGGTGCTGTCGTAAATAATACCCCAACTTCTTGTGACCCTTTGACGCTTAGTATCGCTTCAGGTAACAGGAAGTTTAGACGGAATGCGTTTTCTCCGACGACACCGTCGAAACTTCCAGCATAGATGCATCGTCGAAAAACCTATCCAAGTCCATTTATTTACTGTGATACACAGGCGACAGGTGTGTTTGTGAGTCCCGTACAGGTGTGTAGTGACGGTGTGGTGGTATGTGTAAAGCGAGAGAGGCTAAGAGTGAGGTGTTAGCCCCCATGTTGGTGTCTGACTTAACCGTAAATGCGGATACCTATGTGACAATATCTCTGGGTACGCGGGACTTTTGCCAGAATTCTTATAGTCGCTAAACAAACTTGAATGTGCTTTCAATGTATTCGCCATATATTTGTGCAAACCGCTAAATTTTTTTTTTTTTTGTGCTAAATTTTTTTTGTGGTATATTCTTATGATTGTACTTGCAAGATGAAGAGCGTTGAGGTTTATGGAATCCATGTACAGCTCG
Source organism: Chionoecetes opilio (assembly GCA_016584305.1). Classification (NCBI taxonomy): domain Eukaryota; kingdom Metazoa; phylum Arthropoda; class Malacostraca; order Decapoda; family Majidae; genus Chionoecetes; species Chionoecetes opilio. The sequence goes on along the minus strand of JACEEZ010005348.1, from coordinate 16,919 downwards.
TTCACAGAAACAGGCTGGCAAGGGTCTTCCTCCTCTAATCCTCTGCCCACCGATAGGGAGAGACCTGTCCAAGCACCTTCACCTTCCATGCTGGTCCTGGTCACTGAGCTTATGTGTGACCCCTGGGTCCATTTCTCAGGTAAAGTAGCAGTTTCCAGATTGTCACCGGGCGAAATTTTGGGCACCACTTTTAAAAATTTGCGGCCTCGCGCCGAATTTGGGATACTCGCGTTTTCTTAGTGAGGGCCCAAAAAGGGCATGCTGCGATTTAAACGGTTAAAAGAGCGAACGCGCATTCTCGTCCACTATAGCGGCGTCATCCCCATAACCGCCGTGGCCACAGGGTACGGCCGCGGCCACAGTGGTCCATGAGAAGACAATCTCACTCGGGCACGCGGGACTCGAAACCTAGCTCAGCGCATCAAGGTATAACCCTGGGTACGTCTCTGTAGTATTCAGCCGGGAGACACTTAGCGAAAACCGTCAACATATTCCATTTACCGCATCAAACTATGATTCATATATTTCAGGGACGAATATTAGCCTAAGGCCTTTTTTTTAAAAATAAAATTTTGGGGGGGGGGGGGGGGGGGGGCCCGGGGAAAATGTAGTATCGTCCCGCCTGAAAGCCGGACGTTTCGCCCGCCGCCCAATCGAGGACTTTCGCCCACACTAGCGGAACGTTTTCGCGCTCCCCATTCGCGACGTTTTCGCCCCCCGGATTCGCCCACGGAAATTACACTATACTATTTCAAACTGTTCTCAAATGACTACAAATCTCCGAATATTGATCACCTGTATTTGATCCATTTGTTTTCGCCCCCTCCTAAATCGCGAACTTTCGCCCCACATTAGTGGAGACGTTTCGCCCCACACTAGCGGACGTTTCGCCCCCATTCGTGACGTTTCGCGCCCACACTAAGCGACGTTTTCGCCCCATTCGTGACGTTTCCGCCCCACTCGGCGGACGTTTCGCCCCCCGGATTTCGCCCCCAACGGAATTACTATACTATTTCAAAACTGTTCATCAAATGAAACTACAAAATCATCAGAAATTTGATCCCCTGTATTGTCCATTTGTTTACGCACAAAATGAGGACGAAAATGCTGTTATTCGACCGGTCTGAAAAGGGGACAGTGGTACAGGAGATCCGTTATACGCAGCGATTCGGTAATAAAACGGAATCCCGATATACGAAGAATGTGTAAATTAGGGTCTATTTTCAATATACGAGAATCGAAAATCCAATGATACACATTCAAACTGGGGTGAAGTACAATTATCAAGTTCAAAATGCGCGCCCTAATCCACCCGTGCTGGAAAAAGGGGATTGGTTGACTCCCGGTGAGGTCACCCCCTAGCAAGCCGTGACCTGAAGGGTAATTTAAGCATATGGGCGCGCCTGACATTATAGGGTAATTAGCAGGTGGTTGCGGCTGGCCCAAACCTTGGGACCGCAGTCAGGTCCCCCTAGCCAGGCATGACCTGAAGGGTAAATTAAGCATTGGCGCGGGCCTGACCTTTAGGGTAATTAGCAGGTGTGGGGGCCCCAACCTTGGGACCCTAAACTACCTTCCTTGTATCACGCGGCGTCCCCTACATCACAACGTCTTTTTTGCTTAGTTATGCATGTTTTATTTAATGTTTTAATTAATGTGCAGTTATGGTTATTTTGTGTGCTTATTTTCCTCTTTCAGATCTTTTTTCTACAGAATAGGGTAGTACAGTTGTGGGTAATATAGACGCTGTGTGTTTGTTGTGGTGCTATAAGTTTATTTTAGCTTGAAAAACATGTCTTCTTTTTTTTTTTTTTTGTCTTTTTTTTTTTAAAATTTGATGGGGTCCTGGAACCAATCTATATTTTAAACCAATTAGTGTTATGTGTTTTCGTTATACGAGATTTTGCTTTAGCGAGTAAGGCCAGGTGGAACCTAACTAACTGCTGCGTATCTTCGGACCCTTCCCGTAACTGAATTCGTACTAGAGCGGCCGGAATACATACAACCACTATACAGAAATACCTTTTTTAATCCGGGATGTAGCCGGTTAATGGAAAAGTCCCGGTTTAATTGGTAAATATACTTACTAAAGATGCATTTACTAAAAATAAACATAATATTGTATGATTGTTTGTATTGTGATGACACACACCCACACATACCGACCACAACACACACAACACACAGGGACATACCACCCAACACACACACCCACACATACCACCCACAACACCACAAGCACACACAATCCCCCATACCACCCAACACACACCACCCACACATACCACCCAAACACACACACACACACATACACCCAACAGACACAACCCACACATCCACCCAACACACAACACTACATACCATAACCACACACACTAAACCACCCAACACACACACACCCACACATACCACCCACATACTACACACACATACACGGTGGTTTTTTTAAAAAAAAAAAAATGGGTGGTGGGTTGTGTGTGTGTTGGGTGGTATGTGGGGATGACCAAAATAACCCACTCTACCACTCTCCGTCGTCGTTAGCACACTGACCTTTGCCCACGGACTGATAAACACTGAGTTATCATAGCGCATGGCGCATTTATGGCCGGAATAAACAATGGCGATAGGTGGCGCCTCACGTCCTACGGGCGGCAAAATTAAAAGTTAAATATTTTCGTTACTTTTTTTTTTTTAATACTATTACTTACCTGCCACAATTCCGGTTATTGGGTTATTTCCGGTTGTTGGGTATCCGATAAAAGGTATTTGCCTGTATAGCCTAGGTGGCACTTAAAATTGATTTTTTATTTTAAATGCGTGCGGTGGTTTTTCTGGTTACATTCCCTCCCGTAAAAAATAAATGGCAAATTTGTTTTGAAAAATATTAATATTTAAAAGGTCGCGATCAGAGGTAAAAGTTGAGTTTGGTGGCAATTTCACAAGTTATCAAATTCGTTTTCTGACGTTTGTACACTATAATTGGATGATAAAAGGCATTTCTTAGTCATTTTCATATTGTTTTATTGGTATTTCACTCAGTTTTGGTCACAACAGCACCGAAATGCTGGTCTACTCCAGGTCCCCCTCTCTTGCAGAGTATTAGCCCCTCAATCGGGGGGGGGGGGGATCATGGGCAGTGGCACCCTCTCTCACTCTCTATGTGGCCTGGTTAGCCAGTCGCAGTCGCACTTGCGGGCGTCGGGTACCGCTTTCTGTGGTCCTCAACGACCTGCAGGGGAACTTGGCGCTGTTCCTCGTCCTTCGTGAGGGCCTGGTTGTAGGCTGCTCAGCGCCACACAACCGCGCTCGGCGAAGTCATTCACCACCCCGCAGCTCCCGGCTAACACGGAGCGGCGGCTTGGTAGCTGCTGTCCGCCCTCCCAGTCGTCTGGACCTTGTTGAGGAACCCCGCCTCCAGGTCCGAGGATCTTGAAGAGCTGCTTGGACGACGGCGTGCCGAAAGCTCGCCACCGTCTTGGTCGCGAGAGCGGCGCTCTTGGATGTCCACTGCGGACCTTGCGGGGCGGGTCCTCGTCCTCCCTCCTCCGCCTCCTGCAAGTCTATGGCCTGGACCATGTCTCGCTTGAACCCCGAGGGGAAGGTTCGGGGTCGAAGAGTGCCAGGGGCCACCAGCCGCTCGCTCAAGTACAACAGTGGCGGCCGAAGACCGGGACTGTCGCCTTCACGCTCCCTTGTCGGGGTAGGCGCGGAGCGCGTTCACTAAGGCCACAGGTCCAGCGCCGGCGCAGCAGCGGCGGGGAGTGGAGTCCGGAACCAAGGCAGGCGGCGTACTGCGGACGACGAACAGAGCCAGCGCCTGATGCCCTGGGCCTCGGCTGCCGTCAAGCCGAACTGCTCCCTGAAGAGGAAGACCTTACAGCGTAGATGCCCTTTGGCCATCCACACTGCCCGGTTGGCGGGCCGGGCGGGAGAAGCGTATGCCAGCGCTTTCGAACTCCGCCGAGAGCAATTACGCAGAGCTCCAGAAGTTCCCGGTAGTGTCGGCCCGGGGCGGGCGTGGTCGAGGAAGCGGCGGAAGTTGACCAGCAGCTCGTCCCGCTTCCGAACGTCATCGGCAGGTGAAACGGCTCCGTCGTGGTCCTGGTCGATGAACTCCACCCGCCTTGGAACCTCTTGACAGCTGGGATGTTCGGGCCGCTCGAGACTCCAAGCAAGGTGGGAGAAGGCCTTCGCCCAGGACCAGCTCGTACAACGGTGGTGCCGGCAGGCCAGGTGGAGGCGCCGATCCAGCTTCTTGCTCGATGCAGGTACAAGGCCCGTTTTCATCAGCCGCTGTTTCACCGCCGTGGTGTCCGAAGCTGAGACCGCGGACCCGGCCTCCTCCAGCTCCCAGTCCTCCAGCGCTGTGAAGCACGGCCTGAGCGCAGTCCTGTTGCTCGGCCGGACGGGAGCTTGGGGGACGCGAAGGAGCTTGAACCACTCCGCCCCCCCGACACCAGGAGACCGGAGCCGGTCGACGCTACACTCCCTCCCCCGCCATCGGGGGGGGCTCTCCCCGGGAGACGATCTTTCCCGTCCCCAGTGGACGATTAGAACAGGCGTCGGGGTTGAACGCGGCCGTTGATCTCCTGTGGCAGCCTCCTCTCGGAACTTCATCCGAGCGCGCCTGAAGGATTCCGGTTTCAGCACCAGCTCGGCGGGGTCGGTCCTAAAGTTCCGTGCTGCAGCTGACAACACGTGAACCGCATTGCGGTTGGACCACCTTGGTCTCGGTCGAGCGCGGGCGGCCATTCACTGTTAGGACGGACTTTTTCGCACGCCTCGCCCGCATGCGCTTTGAGTATGTTGCCGACGGTTGAGGGCCTCACTCGTCGGTCCCCCCCCCCCCCCCCCCCCCCCCCCGCCCCATCGTTGAAGACGTTCCGTTCCCTTCGGGGGTGTGCGCCGGGCCGCAACGGCCGGTATGACTGTTGCCGGCACTGGCACTGGAGTCGAAGAACTGCCCGCGGAAGAACTGCCCGAAAGCACAACGGACCGCGGTCAAGCTCAAGGCACACTTTTTTCGACTCCGCTTCCGCCCGCCGGCGATTCTGTGACTCCAACTTCTCCTGACCTTCTTCTCTTGACAGCAAGGACATGTCTCGAGAACAGAGAAACCGCGGGCTCGTCCTCCCTTTGGGCCAGCAGGAAGGATCCGTTCCTCTTCCTCTGTAGGAGTGTAAGCCGCGATCCTTGGGTGCGGCGATGTCGAAGAGGCGATGCAGGGGATGCGCGACGAATGCCTCTTTCCCTCGCCACCCTGGGTCGGCCCCGCCCGCTTTCGACTTGCTCTTCTTCAATGAGACCCACTCATCGTAGAGTCGGATGAGTTTTTTGTTAGGCGCGCTGCCCACCGGTGGGCTGCCTGGACTGGAATGCGTGCCGGGCCCAGAATGCGAGTACCGTCATCATCACCTTGGCCGCCGCGGGCTTTCTTCTCTGCTTCATTTCCAAATGAAGGTGCAAGGACAGACGAGAGCTTGTCCTCGTGTTGGGAGTCGGTCTTCCCGGTAGTTGCGTGTCAGTGTACTAAAATGTACAAGGTTAACACAGTCGTGTTTGACCTACAGTCGTCTGCCATCGCAACTCTGGGGAAACAGGAGAGGGGAAGGCTATTGTATTATGTCAATTATAATAAAAATTTTCTGTAATGCGTCAAAAGAAAAGAAACATCTCAAATGGATGAGGATGATTGGAAATTCCCTGAGTGAACAGCACTTTCTGGGCAAACAAAATTGTAACAGAGCGAATAAAAAACGAACCAAACTGTTGTATAGAGGCGTTGGTAAACAGTTTCTCTAAAAGCCCACCGGTGCCAACCGACACTCCTTGCCGTCGAAACGTGCACTAAGACTGACCAACCACGGGCCAAAATACGGCCCCCCGAACGCGGGCTACGAGTTTTGCTGTTTTGGCCTGACTGGCCTGGCTCCGATCACCGGAGTGGTGTAATAAACAATTGTTTAGACCAAAAAAAGGCCAAAATACTAACGTCGGAAATGCAATTTAATGATGGGAAAAAATGTTGTGTGTTCGAAATATGTTTAAAGTAAATTTGAAAAAGTTGATTTTTTTCCCCCCGAAAACTGTCACTTTGACCTCATTCGCGACCTCTAAATATTAATAGTTAAGAAAAATCCTTTTGCACACATTATTTTGTACAGGATGAAACCCAGAAAACCACCCCGCACAGCCCTAAAAATCGGATAAAATAAAATTACTATAGGCTAAGTGCCACCCCTAATTATAGCTTTTGGATCATATCGGTTACGCTTTGAGTTTTGATCCTTTTTGTTAATATATGCAAATACTTTACTAACTTAGAGAACCGTTAAGGTCGCCAACCTGTGGCTCAACGGTCACGGCTTGCTAGGGTGGACCTCACTGGGGGTCAACCAAATCCCCTTTGTCCAGCCTAGGAGTGGTAGGGCGGTTCATTTTGTGAACTTGATAATTTTACTCACCCCAGTTTGAATGTCTATCATTGATTTTCGATCTCGTATATTGAAAATAGACCCTATTTACACATCTCGTATCATCGGATTATCGTAAAAAAAAAAAAAAATTACCGCATGCTCGTATAACGGGACCTCCCTGTATATATATGGCGAGGACGGTACACCGAACGTTTTCGCCCCCATGGACATTTCGCCCCCTCCTAATCGCGGACGTTTCGCCCCACACTAGCGGACGTTCGCCCCATTCGCGTACGTTTCGCCCACCCGGATTCGCCCCACGGAAATTAATATACTATTTCAAACTGGTTCATCAAATGACTACAACAATCAATCAGAAATATTGATCCCTGTATTGATCCATTTGTTTACGCAACAAAATGATGAGAAATGCTGTTATCGGACCGTCTGAAAGGGACAGTGTACTGAATTTCCGTACTAGACGGCCGAATAATAAAACCATATATTAGCCTTTGGATCATACCGAGTATAGACGCTTTGAGTTTGATCCATTTTTTGTTAATATGCAAATACTTTACTACCGTAGATAACAGTGAAGGTCGCACCTGCAGTGAAGTCCGCCAGCGCCAAATATTACGACTTTATTTTTTATAATTCGTATATTGGGCGCCTGGCGACTTCACTGCAGGTGGCGACTTCACTGTTATCTACGGTAGTAAAGTATTTGCATATTAACCAAAAATGGATCAAACTCAAAGCGTAATACCTCGTATGAATCCAAAGGCTTATATGGTTTATGTATTGCCGGCCGCTCTAGTAACGAATTCAGTACACTGTCCCTTTCAGACCGTCGATAACAGCATTTCGTCCATCATTTGTGCGAAACAATGGATCAATACGGGATCAATATTTCTGATGATTTTGTAGTCATTTGATGAACAGTTTTGAAATAGTATTAGTAATTTTCCGTGGGGCAATCCGGGGGGCGAAACGTCCGCGAATGGGGGCGAAACGTCCGCTATGGTGGGGGCGAAACGTCCGCGATTAGGAGGGGGCGAAATGTCCATGGGGCGAAACGTCCGGTTACCGTCCCGCCTATATTAGCAGGTAGGTCCCGTTATACGAGCATTCGGTAACGATATCCGATGATACCGATGTGTAAATTTAGGTCTTATTTCAATATACGAGATCGAAAATCCAATGATAGGACATTCAAACTGGGGTTAGTAAAATTAATCAAGTTCAAAATGCACGCCCTACCACTCCTAGGCTGGGACAAAGGGGGATTTGGTTGCCCCAGGAGGTCACCCCTAGAAGCCCGTGACCTGAGCACGGTGGCGACTTCACGGTTTCTACGGTAGTAAAGTATTTGCATATTAACAAAATGGATCAAACTCAAAGCGTATACTCGATATGAACTCCAAAGGCTATAATTAGGGTGGCACTTAGCCATATAGTGAATTTTTATTTTATCCGATTTTTAGGTGTGCGGGTGGTTTTCTGGGTTTCATTCCGTTACAAATAATGTGTGCAAAAGGATTTTTTTTAAATATAAATATTTAGAGGTCGCGAATTGAGGTCAAGTTGACATTTTTCGGGAAAAAATCAACTTTTCAAATTGTACTTTAAACACTATTTCGAACAACATTTTTTCCATCATAAATTGGCATTCCGACGTAATTTTTGGCTTTTTTTTTGTCTAACAATTGGTTTATTACACCACTTCCGGTCGATCGGAGCCAGGACCAGGTCAGGCCAAAAAGGCAAAACTCGTTAGCCCGCGTCCGGGCCGTATTTTGCCCTTTGGTTGGCTCAGTCCTTAGTGCACGTTTCGACCGGAAAGATGTCGGTTTTGCACGGGGGGGTGGGCCTCTTAGAAACTGTTTACCAACGCCTCTATAACAGTTTTGGTTCGTTGTTTATTCGCTCTGTTACATTTTTGTTGCCCAGAAGTGCTGTTCCTCAGGAATTTCCAATCATCCTCATCCATTGGACATGTTTCTTCTTTTGACGCATTACATAAAATTTTATATAATTGACCTAATCATAGCCTTCCCCTTCTCCTGTTTCCCACAAGTTGCGGGAATGGCGACGACTAGGTCAAACACGACTGTGTCCTGTAATAGTACAACTGACGAACGTACGGGAAGCCGACTCCCAACACGAGGACAAGCTCTCCGTCTGTTCCTGCCCCTTCATTTGGACTGAAGCAACGAGAAGAACCCGTCGGCTGCCAAAAGGTGGATCGATGAGGTACTCGCATCTGGGCCCGGCACGCAATTCCAGTCCAGTCAGCCCACCGGGCGCGCACAACTCATCCGACCTCGATGAGTGGTCTCCTTGAAGAAGAGCAAGTCGAACGCAGGGCCCGACCCAGGTGGCGAGGGAAGAGGCAATATCGTGTCGCATCCCTGCATCGCCTTTCGACAACGCGCACCACTGATGCGCTTACACTCCTCACAAGAGGAAAGGACCGGTCCTTCCTGCTGGCCCAAAGGGAGACGAGCCCCGCGGTTCTCTCGGTTCTCGAGACATGTCCTTGCTGTCAAAAGAAGAAGTTCAAGGATATTGGAGTCAACGAATCGCCGGCGGCGGAAGCGGAGCGAAAAGTGTGCCTTGAGCTTGACCGGTCCGTTTGTGCTTTTCGGGCAGTTCTTCCGCGGCAGTTCTTCCGAACTCCAGTGCCGTGCCGGCAACAGTCCTACCAGGCCGTTGCGGCGCGCACACGAAGGGAACGTCTTCAACGATGGCGACGACGAGAGCCCTCAACGTCGGCACATACCTCCAAAGGCATGCGGGCGAGCGTGCGAAAGCCCGTCCTCCAGTGAACTGGCCGCCGCGCTCGGACGGACCAAGGTGTCCAACCGCAATGCGTTTCACGTTGGTCAGCTGCAGTGCACGGAACTTAGGACCGACCCCGCCCGAGCTGGTGCTGAACCGCGAATCCTTCGGCGCGCTCGGATAAGTTTCCGAGAGGAGGCTCCAAGGGGAGTATCAGGCCGCGTTCAAACCCCGACGCCGTTCTCATCGTCCACTGGGACGGCCAAAGATCGTCCCGGAGAGCGATGGCGGGGGAGGAGCCGTCGACCGGCTCCCGGTCCTTGGTGTCGGGGGGCGAGTGGTCAAGCTCCTCACCGTCCCAAGCTCCCGTCCGCCGGCACAGGACTGCGCTCAGGCCGTTGCTCACAGCGCGTGGGAAGACTGGGAGCTGGAGGAGCGGGTCCGCGGTCTCAGCTTCGACACCACGGCGGTGAACAGGCGGGCTGATGAACGGGCTTGTACCCCATCGATGCAGAAGCTGGATCGGCCCGTCCTCCACCTGGCCTGCCGGCACCACGTGTACGAGCTGGTCCCTGGGGAGAAGGCCTTCTCCACTGCCTGGGAGTCTCGAGCGCCCCGACATCCCAGCTGTTTCGAGGTTTCCAAGGCGGGGTGGGAGTTCAATCGGACAGGACCACGCGGAGCCGTTCACCGCCGATGACGTTCCGAAGCGTGACGAGCTGCTGGTCTAACTTCCGCCGCTTCCTCGACACAGCCCGCCCCGGGCCCGACTACCGGGAACTTCTGGAGCTCGCGGTATTGCTCTCGCGGAGTTCCGAAGCGCGCATCCGCTGTCTTCCCGCCTCCGGACCGCTTCCACCGGTCCAGGTGGATGCACAGGGCATCTACGCTGTGAAGGTCTTCCTCTTCAGGGAGCAGTTCCGGCTGACGGCAGCCGATGCCAGGGCATCAGCCGCTGTGCGCTGTTCGTCGTCGCACGTACGCCGCCGCCTGGTTCGACTCCACTCGCCGGCTGCGAGCGCCGGCGCTGGACCTGGCCTTCGTGAACCGCTCCGCGCCTACCCCGAACAAGTAGCTGTCGAAGGCGACAGTCCCAGGTCTTCGGCCGCCACCTGTGGTACTTGAGCGAGCGGCTGGTGGCTCTGGCACTCTTCGACCCCGACCTTCCCCTCGGGGTCAAGCGAGACATGGTCCCGGCCATAGACTTGCAGGAGGAGGAGGAGGAGGAACGAGGACCCGCCCCGCAAGTCCGCGTGGACATCAAGAGCGGGCCGCTCTCGCACCAAGACGGTGGCGAGCTTCGTCACGCCGTCGTCCAAGCAGCTCCTTCAAGATCCTCGACATGGAGGCGGGTTCCTCAACAAGGATCCGGCGACTGGGAGGAGAAGCAGCTCCAGCCCCGCCTCGTGTAGTCCGGGAGCTGCGGGGTGTGAATGACTTCGCCGAGCGCGGTGTGGCGCTGATGCAGGCCTACAACCAGGCCCTCACGAAGGACGAGGAACAGCGCCGTTCCTCCTGCAGGTCGTTGAAGGCCACAGAAGCGGTACCCCGACGCCCGCAAGTCACTGCGACTGCTAACCAGGCCACATAGAGTGAGAGATGGGTGCCCACTGCCCATGATCCCCCCCCCCCCGATGAGGGGCTTAATACTCTGCAAGAGAGGGGGACTGGATAGACCAGCATTCCGGTGTGACCAAACTGAGTGAAATACCAATAAACAATATAAAATGATAAGAAATTGCCTTTTAATCATCCAATTATAGTGTAACAACGTCAGAAACGAATTTTGATAATCTTGTAAATTTGCCACCAAAAATCTCAACTTTTACCTCGATTCGGCGACTTTATATTAAATTTTTCAAACAAATTTGCATACGGTTAGTTTTTACAGGGAATGTAACCAGAAAACCACCCGCACGCATTAAAAAATAAAAAAATCAATTTTTTTAAGTGCCACCCTAGCTATACAGCAAATACCATTTTATCCGGATACCCACAACCGGAATCAACCCAATAACGTAATTTGTGGCAGTTAGTAAATAGTATTAAACAAAAAAAGTAACGAATATTTAACTTTTAATTTTGCCGCCGTAGACGTGAGCGCCACCTATCCGCCACTTGTTTAGATTCCGGGGGGGGGGGGGGGGGCCATAATGCGCCATGCGCTAATGATAATTCAGTGTTTATCAGGCGTGGGCAAGGTCAGTGCTACCCGACGACCGAGTGGTATTTTGAGTCATCCCCACATACCACCCAACACACACACAACACCCACACATTACCACCCGTGTATGTGTTGTATGTGGGTGTAATGTGTGGTGTGTGTGTGTGTTGGGTGGTTGTGGTGGGTTGTATGGGTGTGTGTGTGTGTTGGGTGGTATGTGTGGGTGTGTGTGTTTGGTGTGGGAAGTTGGTATGGTGGGTGTGTGTGTGTTGGGTGGTATGTGTGGGTGTGTGTGTTTGGGTGGTATGTGTGTGTGTTGTGTGTTGGGTGTATGTGTGGGGGTGTGTGTTGGGTGGTATGGTGTGTGTTGGTGTGTTGTTTGGGTGGTATGTGTTTGTGTTGTGTCATACAATACAAACAATCATACAATATTATTGTTTATTTTAGTAAATGCATCTTTCGTAAGTATCTTACCCATTAACCGGACTTTTTCCATTAACGCGGCTACTCCGGATAAAAAGGTATTTTCCTGTATATGGTTTTATGTATTCGGCCGCTCTATTACGGAATTCAGTACAGGGAGGTCCCGAAGATACGAGCATTTTAGGTTCCACCTGGCATAATCGTAAAGCAAAATCTCGTATAAACGAAACACATAACTAATGGTAAAATCTAGATTTGGTTTCCAGGACCCATCAATTTAAAAAAGACAAAAAAAAAAAGAAGACATGTTTTTTATGGAAAAAACTATTTTTACCAAACTGTGCCTTATCAAACCTAACCTTATAGGTTTTAATGAAAACAAACTAACCTTAACCAAAAAGTATATCTAACTTAACCTTATAGAGTATAATGAAACCTAATCTAACAATAACCACTAAGTATACCAAACCAAACTTAATCATGACCAGGCAAAAAATTTCGGTGATTCTATTTTTAAATTTTTTAGTTTTTAATAAAAAAAAACTCGCACTCCAACAGCTCGTCCAGGTCATCGGGGTCCTCGTCAGGTGGGACGTCTTCAGTTAGGCCAACTGTGTGTGCGTCGATTATGTTTGTAGAAGGTTTGTTTGTTGACAGGCATGGGGCCCGAGGAGGTAGTGAAGGTCACGCATTTTTTCCCTTTTTTGGGGGCAAAGGGGGCGGCTGTAGTGCTTGGGGAGGCGGGGGACAGAGATGTCAAACACCTTACGGGACCAGGCTGCCCGTCCCTTCTGCAGTTGACCGGTGATGTTCTCCCCGTCAGCCTCGGAGTCTGACTTCAGTAGGTAGCCCTCACGAACGCCAAACGCAGGAGGATTTTCACTGGACTTTTGTCACTGCTGGAATAATCCATGATAATGGCGAAAGTAATGCGTAAATCCAGAGAAAGCACTCTTTGCTTACTCTGCGTTGGGAGGGAAGGGAGGGAGGGAAGGAAGGCGGCAGTGGTGGCGATCCGCCGCTCTCATTGGCTCAACGCTCTGACGTCACGGAGTGCGTCTCGTCTCCCATTGGCTAGTTGAGTGCGTGTGGAGATAGTACCCTTCTGCCACGGCCCCCCCTGCCTGAATTGTGTTCCAAGTACGGGGAAAGGTCCCGAAGATACGAGCAGGTAGGTTCCACCTGGCATACTCGTAAAGCGAAATCTCGTATAACGAAACAATAACTAATGGTAAAAATATAGGTTTGGTTTCCAGGACCCCCTTCAATTTGAAAAAAAAACAAAAAACAACAACAATTTTTTTTAAGCTAAAATAAACTTAGCAAACACAACAAACACACAGCATCTATATTACCCACACTGTATTTACCTATTCTGTAGAAAAAGCATTCTGAAAGAGAAAATAACACACAAAATAGCATAACTGCACATTAATTAAACATAAAACTGCATAACAAGCTAAAAGACGTGTAATGTAGGGACGCTGTGTGATATAAAAAGAAGGTAGTGTAGCATCCCAAGGTTGGGGCCGCACACCTACTAATTACCCCTAAAGGTCAGGCCCCGCCATATGCTTAATTACCCTTCTGGTCATGCCTTGCTAGGGGTGACCTGACTGCGGTCCCAAGGTTGGAGCCGCACGAGGCTAATTACCCCTAAATGTCAGGCCGCGCCATATGCTTAATTACCCTTCAGGTCACGGCTTGCTAGGGGTGACCTCACTGGGGTCAACCAAATCCCCCTTTGTCCAGCCCGGGAGTGGTAGGGCGTGCATTTGAATTGGTAATTTTACTCACCCCAGTTGAATGTCGTATCATTGGATTTTCGATCTGTATATTGAAGATAGACCCTAATTTACACATCTCGTATCATCGGATTCTCGTATACCGAATGCTCGTATAACGGGACCTCCCTGTAATTAAAGCAGAAAATCACTTTGTAAACAATAGGACTTTCAACCTTATAGTCCGGCAGCTTAGTGAAATGATGGGGACATGCCGGATAAAAGCACCAAAATTTTTTCAGGCACTCTACAGGTTTCCTAGCTATGATTTTGAGGGGGGAAAAGACAAATGATCCCATCACTCAGATGGCTATAAGGAACGCTTCTTTATTATTTTGACATTTTCCGCATGTGGAAATTAGGGTAAATGGGTTTTTAAAAGAATAGTCATAAGGATAATGTTTTTGGATGCAAGTTATCTTATTATTATTATTTAATAACTCCAGAACAAAATATTCCAATATGGCTGTCAAAAAAACATAAATTCAATATTTATTCGACTTTAAACTCCCTGCGGACATCGCGAAATGCCATGTAGTTTATTACCCAGAACACGAATTAAAACATACTCCTTGCAATTCAAAAATGACAGTGGTTAATCTACTGACGGTGCATTATGAAAAATAAGTATTCATTAAGCTCATTATACAACAATCATTTTCTTCCGTACAGCTGCAGGAATGCCATGTCTTTGTTAAGCACCAGTATCACAATGCAGGTATGATTCATAATTTAATTATGTGTTTTACTTCTCACTTTGCAGCTGCCAGTTCGGTGCATTTCCAGCTGGCTTCTTGCATAAAACATCTCCGCCACAACTGCAGCACTTTTGCAGGCACACTTCACTTGGCTTGGTATTTGCTGTCTCTTCTGGCTCTCTTTTTGCAGTTGAAGAGTATGATCTGTGAGGCAGTGAGACGGGCCCGGGGGAATCTGGGGCAGTCTGATCTTTCAAGTCAGCCCTTTCATAGCATGGTCACCATACTCTTGAGGTTGGCTGGAACCCAAAAGTTCTTTGGCAGTCAGGGGAAAGGAGCCACTGAAGTTGAAACCACAGGAACGAAAGATGTCCTCTCGCACAATCCTGGCAGCTTTTGCCAAAATTAGTGCATCTCCTTCATAGTCAGTCTCCATGGCCTGTTTCAGCATTTGTTGCATGCCTTTTTCAAAGACAAGTAGCACATTTTTCCATCACTTTGCTCTTGTGAATATGGAAAGTGTTTCGGGAAATTTGCTCTTTAAACCCGAACTTTGTTGACTTCACTCCTGATGCCAAAGTCGCAAGACGACTTTCGTAGAGATGCCGTAGGGAAGCAAACTTGAAGAGCAATGTGCCTTCTTCCACTTCATTCTCTATGAAAGTGACCAGCTCAGCAAATGCTCTTGTTTCGGGCTTTCTTGTCGGTTTACTGGCATCCTGTAGGTTTTCCCTGTTCCTGATCAGGGACCGGTGACGATTCCGCAGTCAACCAAGCAAGCAAAATGGTACTGGCCTTTCCCGTGCAATGGGGGTCCCGACACCTTCAATCCTGGTCAACAAATCTGAATCCAACAGAACTCGGGCCATTGACCTAACATTGTCATCTGCCCCTAGGGTTTTTAACTCATGCAGGAGTCCCTCTTCTTTGGTGGCAAAATATGCAGCTGGTCTTGTCGAAACATTTGGTGGACGACGGCATCGGTCTTCTGGAGCAGGAGTGCATCTCTCCCTCGCTTCTTCGCCCTTGCCAGTTTCTGTTGTGTTGAATTGGTCGTGACATGATTTGGCCACTGTGCATGATTCCTGATCAACTCATCCACGTCTGTGGCAGCACCAAATGCAAGAGGGCACTGGCAGAGCGTTGAGTTCTCTGAACTGAGTCACTTTCTCCAGGAAAGATCCATAGACAGCTGGCGCCGACTTGTCCGCTCCATGTGCATTTAAGGACAGCGAAGTGGCTCAGAGGTTTTCTTCTGGCAGACTGCACACGCTGACCAATCCATCACAGATGAGGACTGAGGCTCTTCAAAATCTGCAACACACAAAACAAAACAGTTAGCAGACATTGTTGCATCCTTAACTAAGTACATGTACGTAAGTAATTCATGGTCATACATGTAAGCCTAAATTCCATTGTAATAGAACGGTTGTCCTGGTAAAATTTGAAAAGTGTGATCTTGAAGTATAAGAAGGGATGAAAAAAAAAAAAAACTAGTGGATGTATTGAAAATACGGAATATTTCTTTTGCCATTAAAGGCGAATCTTGATTTCATCAAGATTTTTCTAAGTGAAAATTAGCCGTTATCACAAAAATGGTTCATAGAGGCTTCTGAGTAATTGGATCGTTTGTCTCCCCTCTCAAAATCATAGCTAGGACCCTGTAGAATGCCTGAACAAAATTTGGTGCTTTTATCCGGCATGTCCCCATCCTCTTGAAATCTGGTCCTTAGCGGCCGGACTATTATGGAAATGTCGGAAGAAGGATGCTAACTCCACCATCCTGTAGAGCGGGAATTGAGATCTCTGTCGATGTAAAAATCTCATTTTTGGCCGCGGTGGCGCTTAGTACCCTTCTGCCGCGGCGCGCCTCATATGTAGAAAAGCTTATTTCTGTATATTTGGGTATAATATTTTATTCTTTTGGTATGCGTCTTGGTGTACTGCGGTATATTTTGGTCTATGTAGCTACTAACAGGTCATCGTAACACCGAAATACTCCTCAACGCTTACCTAAATATCATCAAAAAAACAAACATGCATTTTTGTAACTCAGTCTTCTGTCAATTCATACCACATTACAGTATATATTGTTATTAAAAGACATCTATAATCAATAACTTATTTCTGTAGATTTCTGTAGATTTGGGTATGGGTTCGGGTGTGTTCAAGTATATTTTGGTATTAAGAGACACCGCTCGGCAAGTGTTCATATTTTTGGCGACAGTTCCCGTTATTGCTTTTCTTGTACTCAACATGCGACATATTTGATCCATTTTTAATCGTGTCTCTGCATTCAGAGTGTTGATTTAAGATTTCTGTGGATTAAATACCACGAATAGCTTGAACTGTAATGTAGTTAGGTAAGGTGGGTTAGGTCTCCAATATTTGGTTAGCGAAAGAGCGGGTGGTTCCTGGGTGGAGCAGCCCATCCATGTTAGGTCATGATAGGTTATGAATGACCGTGCATTGTATTCAACTGCAATTGTAGTGTTTTAGGACAGGCCCAAACATTTGTGTCAAAATATGACAATCCCTTTCCTCTTCTCTGGTTCATCCGCAAATGGAACTGTTGGCGGGAGTTTTTCGGCTGCTGTCTGACGTAATCAGAGCGGCGACGGTTCCACACTGTAGAGTGTAAAAAGCCTTCATG
>JACEEZ010005347.1:0-65760 GCA_016584305.1 Chionoecetes opilio | reverse complement strand
AAAAGGGGGGGGGGTTTTTTTTTTTCCCCCCCAAAACTGGGGGGGTTTTAAAAATTTTTGGCCCATGGAGGTGATGCGGAGGGCATCCCCGAGGTATTTTTCCAGGGGGCGGCAGCCCGGGAGATGAAGTGGGTGTGGGAGGGGCAGAGGAAAGGGTGTGTGTTTACATCTTTTAAAGGCCATCCGGGCAGCAGAATCGCCACCTCTTTCCCGGGATACCAGCGTGGGGGGGGAACCCACGGGAAAGGCGATCTCCCACCCCACGTTGGAAAGGTAAAGGGCCCCGGAGGGTTGGGGACAGGGACTTTGGGGATCGTGGTGGGGGAGAGGAGGAGGTGGAGTGAGGAGGGGGGTTTGTGTAGCCCACACCCCTTGCCCAATTTAAATTCTGCCGATTTTCGTTTTTAAAAATATACCTAATTAATGCCTGGGTCGTTAGTGCGTTTTTTTAAAATCCCGGGTTAAAAAAATGAGGTTCTCCGTATGGCTTTTTAAAAATTTTAATAGCTTTTATAATTAAAATACGTATATATAATTTAAATTTAAATCAAAAAAAACCCCCTACTTTAATATTATACTCGTAATTTAAATTTTTGGGTGGTGCCTGGGGCTTTTTAGGCCCAAATGTACATATCGGGGCAAAAAATATACTTAAATTAGTTCCAAATATCCGAAATGTGCCACATTTTTGGAAATATCCGAAAATAAATCCCCAAATTTTAAAATTAAAATTTAAATATATTATATATATTATATATATTTTTAATATATATAATAAAAATATATATAAATATTTTAAATAGAATAATATATATATATATATATTTAAAAATTAATATAATAATAAAATAAAAATAAAATTTTAAATATATAATTATAAAAAATTATATATAAAATATATATATATTATATATATATTAATATATATATATTTTTTAATTATTTTAATGTATTTGCCGGCGCATAAGACCACCCCGCATAAGACGCACCCTTTTTTTCAAAGGGGGTTTTGTGAAGAAAAAAAATATTGGTTTTTGGGAAAAATTTTTTTTTCCAAAAGTTAAGTTTTAAAAAAAAAAAAAGGATTGTAGGGGAAAGCAAAGATTAGAGCATGTACCTAAATACAATACACATTGCAATAATGGAAGAAAAATTATACCGTTTTTAAAAAGAAAGAGAAAGACAGGTAACCAAAACGGTCATAAATATAATACATCGGCGCAAAAAAATTAAGAGCCAAAAACTTGGGCGGGAATAAAATCCTTAGCTATTTTTACAATTTCGGTGGGAAAGCGTTTTGAATTTTTTTAAAACTTTTTTTTGAAATATTTTGGCAGTGATTGGGGGTTTCGGCTGAGATTCCCTCGCCCCTTTCCCGCTTTTGTATCTTCCAAGAATCTTTAGGAAAGGTTTTTTGTGTTTGGTTCTCCAACCTTCCTACAACCCCATTCCCCCCTTTCCCATCTTCTTACCGCCTTCCCCCAGGTTCTAAAAAGTTTTATCCCGGGAAAATCTCCATAAATTGGAAAAAAAACATTATGGAAACCCTTTGGGTATCAAGGGGGAAAACAATTGGGAATCGAGGGAGTTTGTGTTTCCAAATACCCTCTTCCGGGGGTGGTCCCGGCGGGGCGAAAGATGGTGAGTTAAGGACTTTTTTTGGGCGTAAAAAGAAAGGGTCAGGGGGGCCCAAAAAAAATTTTAAAGAAGACTGATAAAACCTCTAAATTTTTTATTGACATCAAAAAACCCTTAGGCATTTGATCAGTCTTTTTTGAAGTTTTTTTTGGCCCCCCCGGGGACCCTTTTTTTCCCCCCCCAAAAAGGTCTTTTAATTTCACCATTTTGCACCCCCCCGTGCACCACCCAAAGACGGTATTTTTGGGGAAAACACATCTCCCTCGCTTTTGGGCCCAAATTGTTTTTTCCCCTTCGATACAAGGTTACTATATGTGTTTTCTTTCCCCAATGGATGGGAGTTTTCCCCCGGGGCATAATGCTTTAAAGTATCCCGGGAGAAGGTGGGTAGAAATGAGGGGCGAAGGGGGGTGGGGGGAAGGTTGGAAAACCCAAAACACAAAAACCCCTTTTCCCTTATGATGATTTGGGAAGATACAGAGTGGGCGGAGAAAGGGGAATCTCCGGCAGAAACCCTAATACACTGCCAGCATAAAAAAAACGAAAAAAAAATTAAATCGCTCCCCCCAAAAATTATAAAAACAGCAAAGGGACGTTTTTCCCCCCGCCCCAAAGGGTTTTTTTGGCGCCCCCTAAGTTTTTTTGGGCCCCGACGTATTTTGGGGGCAGGATGCCCCCACAATTTTTAATTCTAATATTTGCTACCTATGACTTTATAGCTTAGATTTAATTTTGTAGGTATCCCCTTTGTTGTTTTTTCTGCCAGGGTTTTTTGGGATTTTGGGAAAATTTGCAGAAAAGGATTTTGGGTATTTTTTTGGGTTAGTAGGCTTTCAAAAGCCCTGGGATCTTACCACACCATCGTGTAGTTTTTTTCATTCTGGTTTTTTGGGGCCCTTTTTCCAGGGGGAAATTTTTAAGAGGAACTGAAACCCCCCCAAAATGCCAGTGGTCGCTGGGCATTTTTAACCCTCACAATTTGGTGAAATTTGGGTCAACTTGAAAAAAAAAATTGGGCTTATTCCCTGCCTTAAAAACCACTTTTTTAAAAATTTTTAAAACGATTTTCTTCTAAATGTATTTTGTATAGAAGCCTGATTCTGTAAAACATTTTTTTATAACCAAAAAACCCAAGGAGGTTATAGTTGAGGAGGCGAGGTAAATCCTCCTCTATGATATTATATAGTCAATAAGTATGTTTAAAAGTTATCAAAACCTGGCAGTATTTTTTTCCGTTATTTTGTGGTTTTCCAAACAGATAGAAAAGCCTGGAAAATGCAATGAGTCGAAGCGTGAAGTGGCAATGTTTTTTATTCAATCTCCCCCCCAATCTCCCCGCCACCCCCTCCCCCGGGCCCCGGGGGGTTCCCCCTCCACAATTAAACCCCACATTGTCGCCCGCAAACCCAAAACCCATTTGGCAAATTTTTTATTCCTTTTGTTTGTTTTTCCAAAGGGATTGCTTTTTGTATTTTTTACAAAACGGGGTTTTCCAAGGGAGCAGTTAAATGTTTTGAAAAAAAGTGTGAAAATCGCCCAAAAATTTTACATGCCACAAAAATAATGGGAAAAAAAATTTTTAAGCTTTGCTACTCGAAGGGGGATTTTTTGCATTTAAAAACTATTATAGAACGTTCCCCTCGTAATTTCATTTTCATCCCTATAATTTTTTTAGAAAAAACAGAAGAACTATAATTTTTTTGGGATTTTTAGAAAGCGGGGGCATCAATGTTTTAATTTGCGAAAAATTTAATTTTTTGAAAATATTGCGCGGAGCCCCCAAAAAACGTAGACCAAAACCCTTTTGGTTTTTAAACCCGCCCGCGAACCCCTGGGATTTCTCCCAGTTTTTAGATCATTTAATTGAATAATAATGGCTTTCCCGTAGTACCGAAAAAACTTTCCGTTACTTCAGCCGAAAATTAAGGTTTGGGTTTAAAACAATTTGGGTTAAGGGTTAGAGGTGAGGTTTTGGGTTTTGAACAGAGGGGTTTTAGAGAAATAACGAAAATTTCCAAAAAAATGGCAGTGTGAAGCGTAGCAATGTTTGCGGGGCAGACCGCACATGTAAACAAACATTAATTTCCGACAAAAACGGAACACAGATTAATTCAAAACACATCAAAACTATTCAGGACTTAAGTTTCGGCCTCGAAATCGGTGGTTGTCCAATAACAAAAATTCACGAAGATATTTAGATAACACTGTAAGGTAACCATCTCTACCTTGTTGTTATTGTTGTAATTTGTGAAGGGCACCGTTGTCGGAATCGACGATATTTGCACTGCTTTACACCTATGAACCTATCACAGTCGCGAGGGTTGATTAGTCTTCTTCAAGAAGGTACAGGTGAAGGCTGATTCACACTCTGAAATCACGGCAGCGTTCCGTCAGCCATGCCTTGTATTCACACTATTCGTCATGGTTCCGTAATTTTCGTCAGTTCCTGCTCACCCTCTAAGCAGACATGGTGCCTCAGAGGCTATGCTTGAAGAAATTTGCATTAATAGCACTTCTGTCGGATGAAGAAGAGGAGTGGAACTCTAAAAGATATTGTTTTGGGTACATAAAGCCTTGAGAAAACGACAATTATCAGCACGGCACAGTCTCATTACGTTAAAATATTCTTCCCCAGAAACCGTTACGTGACAGGACAGTGATGTATTGGAGCTGTGATGGCGGCGCACCATTTAGTGTACCACGTCTATTTGTTTGAATGTAAGAAATTCTAACGGATGTGATGAGACGGTGCCCTGTCACCAATTTCACCTTGATGGTATTGTGTGATTCGGCCTTGAGGGGGACGGTGTGGCGCCGTGATGGGTCTTGGTCTTGGTGTACCGTGTGGAAGACTTTTGTCCCGTCTACAGGTACCATTGCAGCCTTTTTACTAGCACTCTTTCATACAGTTTCCTTATCCGTAGAGGTACAGGGGTGAGGATTGAGGGGTCGAGGTGGTACAAAGGCCTATGCTGTCTCCTATCCCACCCTGCTTACCACTGTAGCGGCGCTAACACACACGCACATACACACCTGCATCGGCTTAGGCCACCCCCCTGTCTGCGACCAGGATTAGAGACCCGAGGGTGACCCGACGCTGACCTGACTTGTCCTTGCCGACACAACTGCAACACCAGCCAGGTAATTCAAGCAGCCAAAGGACACACAGAGACACACACGCCGCGCACCTCTTGTCCCCACGTTGTACAATGACTCGCTGTCAAATAAACTATAAAGCCACGACGCCCTTTCTCCATCCCTGTGTGTATAGACAGACTCCCCAAGATACTACACCTCCCTCTCACCGCTCACACTCCTTCAAATAAAACTTTAACATGCTCTTTGTTTCACTATTCCATTTATCAACAATACTCATTCCAGCGAAAATTCCAACACTATTTTCTGCCTCCCTTCTATCATCTCATTTCAACTGTTGTGTCAACTTGTGTGGCCCGAGTCGAATGCGGGTTAAGGCTACATCTAATATGCGGGATGTTTGTCTTTTCCATGGGTGCGGGGAGGAGTCTGGGCCCATACTTATAAAGATTTAGGATTCGTCCTAGGATTCGTCCTAACCCTGCGTCCTAAGGTTCGAGGAAAGTCTAAGACGCGTCCTAAGACGGCGGCTTAGGACAAAGCGCTGAGTGCTACATTTAGCAAGAGTCCAATTTGGATTTCATGAAATATCACTACTAAGAGTCATCAGAAAGGTATAAAAATATCGAAAAACACAAGATTAATATTTCTATGATAATTGCTGAAGACTACAACGAATGAATTCATCTATAAGAATAATTGTACGATATGCAACGTTCCGTTCAAAAGACACAAACATTGACATTGTCTTCGCTCTATCGACGAGAAAAGATAATATTTTTCAGGACAAGACTTTCATCCTTGGCCAGCTCTTTCAAGCAAGGAAAAATGTCCTATGTCCTGCGAGGGGAATTTTCCATGCCGAGATGATCGGTAAGAGCAAGGCAGATGCCTGACAGGCCATCGCCAACCACATGCATGATCACCGCGCCGCCTTCCATAGCGAGAGATACGTCACGGACTACCGGTTATAATGGACGAGGACTTCGCGGTCGTTTTCAAAGACACCGCCTATTCTTTCCTGGCCTACAATAGGTGCTTTTTCTAATGGAGATAGGGTTATAATGGACGAGAGTTTCGCGGTCGTTTTCAGAGACACCGACTATTTTTTCTTGGCCTACAATAGGTGCTTGTTCTAATGAAGTTTTATTTTGCGCAAACCCAAAAAAAGAAAAAAAAAAATGTATACTTTGTGGTTAAGGTTAGGTTAGGTTTCATTAAAACCTATATGGTTAGGTTAGGTTTCATTAAAACCCTTACAGTTAGGTCAGGTTTCATTAAAACCTATAAGGTTAGGTTAAGTTTCATTTTTTTTTTTTTTTTTTTTTTTTTTTTTTTTTTTTTTTTTTTTTTTTTTGCGCAAAATAAAACTATCTCCATTAGAGCAAGCACCTATTGTAGGCCAAGAAAAAATAGTCGGTGTCTCTGTAAACGACCGCGAAACTCTCGCCCATTATTACCGGAGATAGTTTTATTTTGCGTAAACCCAGTTTATAAAAAAAAAAAATTATCACCGAATATTATGGTACCATTTCCATTAAAAACACTATCTCCATCAGAAAAAGCACTAAAACTTGGCCGGGAAAGATTTGTCAGAGTCTTATAGGTTTTAATGAAACCTATAATGTTACGTTAGATATACTTTGTGGTTAAGTTTAGGGGTAAATCTTAAGAACAAAGGCTCCACCCTCTATCTTCTTCTTATAGCCAACAAGCTTGGGGACATGGTGGGAAACCGGGGTTTTTGGGTGGGGGAGCACACACATAAGGGAAATATGGCCCCCCACAAAATAATCCCTAAACTAGGGATATTCCCTAGTTCATGAACTTTATCGGGGAAATATTACCCCGATTAAGTCTATGTACTAGGGAAATTTCCCTAGTTTAGGGATTTTTTGTGGGGAGCCATATTTCCCTTATGAGTGTGCTCCTTTTGTGGGGGAGCACACATATAAGGGAAATATTTCCCCGATAAAGTCCATGAACTAGGAAAATTTCCCTAGTTTAAGGATTTTTTTTGGGGTTGGGCCATATTTCCCTTATGTGTGTGCTCCCCCACCCAAAAACCCAGGTTTCCACTATGTCCCCAAGCTTGTTGGCCATAAGAAGGAGATAGGAGATTGAGCCTTTATTCTAAAGATGACAAACTCTACAGACCTAACCTAGCACCCCTCTTCGAGCCCCTTGTGCTGTGCACTAACCTAACTTAACCTAACCTAACCTAACCTGACCTGTCCTAACCTAACCTAAAGGTCGTGTCACACAGACACTTTTTCCGGCATCTTTTGGTATTTTGCTACCAAAAGATGCCCGTAGTGGTGGCAAAAATATGCGTGTTCGTCACACAACGTTTCGGCTACGAGCATCTTCTACTGGCATCTTCCGGGACCCGCAACCAAAACTAAATAATATAACATTATGGATCGCTGAAATTTAATATCGGCCATGTAGACAAAGTAAGGATCGGCACTCATTAAAATATAAACAGATGTCTTAATGACAGTAAGTATAATACGTAGAGCCAACATTTGTGTCAGCTTAGCGTGGAGACCTTGTTTTTAAGATTTTCCAGGTTAGTTTTGGTTTCATTAAAACCTAAAACGTTAGGTTAGGTTTCATCAAAACCTATAAGACCCTGACTAATTTCTCCCGGCCAAGTTTTCAGTGCTTTTTCTGATGGAGATACAGTGTTTTAATGGAAACGGTACCATAAAATTCGGTGATGATTTTTTTTTTTTTTTACTGGGTTTGCGCAAAATAAAACTATCTCCATTAGAAAATGCACCTATTGAAGACCAGGAAAAAATAGTCGGTGTGACCGCGAAGTCATCGTCCATTATTACCAAATTGCTGAGTTAGGTTACGTTTAGTTTAGGTTAGGTTAGATTTAGGTTATGTTAGGGTTTGGTTTAGGTTATGTTAAGCTTAGGGTAGATTTGGATTAGGTTATGTTGAGTTATTGGGTTTAAAAAAAAAACTAATTTGATGGTGCGCGATTGTCCGGGTGGTTGGCACCGCCAACTCCTGCGGAATATTTACCGTTTGGTTTAGGTCATCCTCGAGCCTGACAATTCTAACCTGTTTCATAGTGTAGATTTCTTCATTCTGAGTCTTTTAAACCCAATTTCCCATGGCGCAATTGAATAAAAATGCTGATACATATACTACCTAGAATCTAGTTCTTTCAACCAAAAACTGTTAAGTTTTTATTTATAGTGAGCCTACTCTAAATCGCTTTTATTCTCAACATGATACCATTCTTCATCAACAGTTTGGTGGGGATGCACTTCAATCTGTATCACGATACATGATAACAAGGCAGGAGGAACATGACTACCTCAAAGAGTGAATAATAACACACTCGTGACTTGTCATGCACTGATCGCCGTATTTTGTCAGTGTTGCTTGATATTACATTTCCCACTAGTCTGTCACATATATAATCCCTTCTCGGTCCAAGCGGTATCGCTTGATTAGTTATGTATCAACAAGTTCGTCCAGTACATCTATCCTATCACGAAAAGTTCTCAGGAGTGGGTGGAGCACTCCATGTTTACGTCCTTAGGACGAGTCTTAGCCGCCGCCCTGCTCGCTAGGACACCTCACACCCTGTCCTAGCCAAACCTCGAAATTAGGACGAGTCTTAGCGATTTAGGATGCGCTCGAAATGATTTAGGACGCCGGCCGCCATATTTAAGACTCGAGCGAGTCTAAGACGAATCCTAAATCTTTATAAGTATGGGCCCTGAGCGGTAATGACCCATGGTGGGTGCGCGGAGGGCGTCACCAAGACGTTTTACAATGGAGAGCAGCAGAGGGGGGTGGATGATGTTTACATCTGACACAGCCATATTGGCAGCAACAATCGCTATCTTGTTGCCCCAGCTCTTGTTTTCTCTTAAACTCCAACCTTTTCTTAGTATTATGCATTACTGTTGATAACACAGTTACAAATTTGTGCTCAGTGGACTACTGCTCAACACAGATCACTCCAGATCCCTTTAGTAATACACCACCGGCTGTTCTGCATTCACTGCCCGACCTCTCATTCGCTAATATGGCCGCATTAGACGCAGGGTGAACTTTGCATTCTTTTTTAAGGGGAAAAACTGCGTCTTATGCGCCGGCAAATACGGTATATATATATATATATATATATATATATATAGTATATATATTTTGGAACACAACTTCGAGATTTTTTTTGAGAGAAAGATGCGCTAGTTCGAAGAAGTCAGATCTAGACTGTTCTTCAGAAGAACAGTCAAGATCTCAAATTGGTATTAAATATACATATGATCAAAACTATACCTAACACACAAAAGTACTCACCCTGCTCCATAGTACATCAGAAGTGTTTCTGTAGTTTGCTCTTTCGTTTGTAGGAGCAGCTACTTTCACGTTGTAGCGTCCAGCAATAGTCCCCTATCATGCTGGGACTGAATTGTCCTTGGTATCGGGTTTCCATGGTGGCAATGTCCTGGTGGAAACGTTCCCCCTGCTCATCACTGACCGCGCCAAGATTCGTTGGGAAGAAATCAAGATGTGAATGGAAAAAGTGGATTTTGAGTGACATCCGAGCCCCAAGCGCATGGTAACTCTTCAACATGTCATTTACAAGTTCCTCATAATTCGATGCTCGAACATTACCTAGGTAGTTCTTTATAACAGCCAAAAAGCTCTTCGAAGCAGCTTTTTCCAGGGCAGTTAGGCTCTTTACAAAGTCATCATCATTGAGTAGTTGACAAATTTGAGGGCCATTGAAAACACCTGCCTTTACTTTGGCTTCAGATACAGTGCGTTCAAACTTTGCTAACAAATACTGAAAGCACACACAATACTGAAAGCCTTCACAAAAATTTTCATTAACCCAAGTTTCAGATGCAATGGAGGTAAGTACACCTTTTCACTGTCAACAAGAGGTTTGTACATACAGTTGAACCTGCCAGGTGAGTCTTTCGGTCGTGCTGGCCATTCCTTTTGTTTGTAATGTTTGCTGTCTGCTCTAGAGATACAAACAAAGAAAACACATGTGCTTAGTGTAACCTAACTGGAGTCCTAGAAGCAAGGAGATTACCTTCAGGTCCCCACACAGATTCCACTGATGTTCTTCATATTTAACAGCAGATAACAAAGTCTTCATAGTTTCATAAGTTTCACTCATTTCATGGCCATGCGCAATTGGAACACTCGGAAGCTTATTTCCTTTATGCAGAAGAACGGCCTTTAGCGTGTTTTTTCCTGAATCTATGAACAGCCGCCACTCACTCTTATCATAAGTGTGAGACTCACAAAGTTGTTCCATGAGTGTGTCAACATCAAAGCAGTAACAGAGCTTGTGTTCCATCTTGAAGAAGCTTGAAAGTTCTTTATGTCTACGACGAAACGTGGTGATGAGAACTCCTTCTTGTAGCAAATTCCATTCCTTGAGACGAGATCCAAGGACTTCACTTTTCTCCTTGGGTAGATCTAGGTCCCTAGCAAGGTCATGTAGTATTTCCTGACTGATGAATTTGGACTCTCTGTTGTCTGCCATTTCTTGAAAGTCTGTATCCATGGGATTATCCTCCTCGTTCGAATCTGATTCACTTATAGCACTTGCAAATGGAACATTTGGAACTGGGAGATCAGGACCATGTGGCACAGGCCTGATGGCAGAAGGTACGTCAGGATACCTGATTTTAGCTCGCGTTTTTACTGAATATCCTTTGATGTTAGTGAGGCAAAAGTAGCAGTCAGTACTGTGATCCTTTTGTTCACGCCAAACCATTGGGATGCCGAATGCCATGCCTGATGGCCGTTTGCCACGCATCCATTCATTCAAGTGGTTCACACAGGGGTTGCATGCTACGCGAGGGGCCCACTTCTTATCTTGATCACCTATACTATACGGCACTTGAAGTAATGCAGATAAGCTGCTTTAACATTCTTTGTAAGAGGTTTCTTCAGACTGTCAGGGGTAAAAATTCCACATATGTAACAAAAACTGTCCGATGCATTCACACAGTTACGGCACTCCATCACAGCCCGGTACAAGGTACTATATACGGTGCTTTCCTGCCCCGCTACAGAGCGGCTCAGACAGCGCGTCGGCCCGGAAAGCGCGGCCGCCCTCGTATGGCAGTTTCAGAAAAATTTGCACCTGCTGCTGGAGATGGCGCGTGCCACCCCACCCCCCCGATGAACACTAAGGAGCGGGAGTGACCTCACGCCCCGCCCACCTGTGACCTGACTGTGGCTGCGGCTACAGCGGCGGGCTGATGCCCGCTCATTTATTACTGGCTTTATGTGTATGTATGTGTATGTGTATGTATGTGCATATGTATATGTATATATATTATGTAATAGATGTAAATAATAATAAAAAAAAAAAAAAAAAAAAAAAAAAAAAATACGGTAAACCAACTAAAATTAGGTTTCCACTAAATCAAACACATCATATCTGCAAAGAAAAATAAAATGTTTAAACATATGTCAATAGCTGTACGATCAGTAGGTAAAAATGTACTACACAGCCTGCTAACCCCTCGCCAATACGCAGCGCGCACACCCTCCCCTGCTCACTGCACAAACCACACACTCAAAAAACATTGCACTGCCCTAAATAGGTTTGAGAAAAGAAAAGATTAAGAGTTTAAAATGAAAACATTGGTGAAACCTATTTCTGTTGATTTTACCCATATTTTTTCATGAATTACGTCTGGTTCTCAAAAACTGGACGTGATAGAGTTAATTGAACATCAGATTCGAGTTCAGCAGGGTCGATTTACCTATAATCAGCTTCATTTAGTCCAGAACCATATCTTCGATTTTTTTTTGTCAACCAGTGTTATCTAACTTTCCCCCGACCTCCACATCTGTAACTAAATCATCTCTATTTGTCAGCAATAGATCTAGAATATTATCTCCTCTAGTAGGCTCCTTGATTGCTTGACTTAGGAAGTTATCCTGGATTATATTTAACAATTCATCTGCGTCACTGTCACCGATGATTAAATCCCAGTCTATATTCCTTAGATTAAAATCTCCCACCACGCATAGTCGATTATATCTGCAGGCCTTGTTTATTTCTTCCCATATAGGAGCTGAATCCTCTTTACATAAGTTTGGAGGCCTATACACTACACCCAAAACCATTTTCTCAGTTCCCTCCGTAACCTCTACCCATATAGACTCTATGCTGTCATCTGTTTTTATAACATTATTGACACAAACAACACTGCAATGCATCTCTTGCATAAAGCGCAACTCCTCCACCTCGCCTGCCAACTCTGTCCTTGTGAAATAACTTATACCCAGCTATCTCGACTTCCAGATCAAATACCTTTCCTGACATATCCAACCATGTTTCTGTTAATGCTATTATATCAAAATCCTCTACACTATTTATTCCTCTCAGGAAATCTATCTTGTTTAAAATACTCCTACAGTTTGTATAGTAGACCTTCAAGCAACTCCTCTTATTTTTGTCCATTTTCCCTTTATCTTTAACTAAACCCCTCCTCTCTCTCTTCTTACAAGTCACTTTAGTTCCCTGCCTTCTTAAATTCCTCCTAGTGTCGCAAGTTTCCCTTACCCCGACCCCAGTGTCTACTCCCCGGTTCTCTATCTTAAAAAAGCCTTCAGTGCACCTATCTCCCTTTCAAGGGATTCAGACAAGATCTGAACTCCTTTCCTCGAAAAGTGCACCCCGTCCCTGCGGTAGAGGTGGTTATGCCCGAAAAAGAGGTCCCAGCTGTCGACAAAGGCCCAACCATTGTCTTTGCAATGAAGTGCCAGCTGGCAATTCAAACCAATAGCCCTGGAGTACCACAAGTCGTCAACAAAGCGTCTCGGAAGGACACTACCACCACAGGGAACCCACCCCTGTCCCTAACTTTATCTACAGCTTCCTTGAACTGCCGTAGCAATTCCTCACTTCTTACACACTCATCATTTCCCCCAGCACTCAGGCAGACGATGGGCTTTTTCCCTTGATCCGCCATGCACTCAACTGTCTTATCACTAACATAACCTATCCCCTTCCCTGGGTAACTCACCGACTTCATGCGCATCCCTTCCCTGTCACAGAACCTGCTGTCGAGATGCCTAACCTGACTGTCACCAACAACCAAGATTTTACCTTCAGGTGATGATGTATCGTCTACCGTCCTTACCTCCATATCTTCCTCTTGCCGCCCCGAGAGTACCTGAAATGCGTTCGTGCACACAACATGGTCATTGTTTACCTTTTTCTCCTTTGAGCGTGCTCCACCATGCTCAACCACCTGCCATTCTCCATTCCTTGGTGACTTACTAGAGACCACTCATTTAGTAGTAGCACGAGGTCTCCACGTAGTCTCCCTCTGGTACCTTTCCAGGTACATCCCTCGCATGTGCCCCTCCACCCACTCCTCCTCCACACTTAACCCTCTCACGCACGGTGATGCGATCGCGTCCAAACGGGCCCATCTGCAATCTGAGCTTTTGACGCGAATTGTGTCATAAAACTGTTAAAAATTCGCCAAAAATAAAGTATTTATCAGAATTGCATCAAAATGTTCTGCGTCAAAGATCCAAGCTAGACCTATAAAATAAACTAATTGTCAACTCTCTCGTGTGAGTGGATGTGAAATGATAAGGGTATGTGTCTCAGTTTCCACTCAGAAGGCAGCCTGTGAGTGCGGATTGTCGTCCCTTTAAAACGTGTCCCGAGCTGGCCATTCTGGCCATATGAAAATTATAATGGTAGTGTTGGAATCCTCATAAAAATCCACTTTTATTGGCATATAAACCATACAAATTTGACTCAGGAAGTTTCGAGCTACGAAGTGGTGAACGTAAGTATTTCTTATTTCTCTTTACTCAGTATTTTTTTGGAGTCTGTAAATTCCACTATTTATTTGCATTTCTTATTATTTTTTTCTTTCATAAGGCAGAATAATCTCTTGCAAAACCAATGATATATAATAATGCCAGGAAAAAAGAATACACGTTGGTGAAATTGATAACAAAAAAAAATAATTCGCCGCAGTCAGGCCATTTCGCGGGGCCCCTTAGGGAGTCCCAGACGGATGTCGCAGTGGACGGAAAAACTTATTAAACTTTTCGTGCGTGAGAGGGTTAAGAGATCGTATCTCTATCTCTTGCTTCCTCAGCACGCTTTTCAAATCGTTCACTTCACTTACGAAGTACCTTTTCTGATCATCGATCGCCTCCAGAACAGACTAAGCGCCCCACCACACCCTTCACTACACTCGACCCTTTTCTCTCCCTCAACCACACTCGCTTCCACCTCAGCCTCCTTCACTGCTACCACACAACCACTCTCAACCACAGCAGAAGCACTCAGAGCCACTTCTCTACCCGCCTCGACCACAACACTCACGGCGCTAATCCCTTCTGCAGCTGACATCTTGACTCAGGTCTGACCTCACTCGACACACTCCCACGCAGCTTGTTAGGAGCACGTCCTGCCTCGGCCAAGTCCACACCTCAACTGACAACTGACCTTTGTCGACAGCTGGGACCTCTTTTTCGGTCATAACCACCTCTACCGCAGGGACGGGGTACACTTTTCGAGGAAAGGAGTTCAGATCTTGTCTGAATCCCTTGAAAGGGAAGTAGATGCACTGCAGGCTTTTTTAAGATAGAGAACTGGGGATTAGACACCGGGGTCGGGGTAAAGGAAACTTGCGACACTAGGAGGGGTTTCAGAAGGCAGGGAACTAAAGTGATTCGTAAGAAGGGAGAGAGGAGGGGTTTAGTTAAAGATAAAGGGAAAATGGACAAAAATAAGAGGAGTTGCTTGAAGGTTGACTATACAAACTGTAGGAGTATTTTAAACAAGATAAATTTCCTGAGAGGAATAAATAGTGTAGAGGATTTTGATATAATAGCATTAACAGAAACATGGTTGGATATGTCAGGAAAGGTATTTGATCCGGAAGTCGAGATAGCTGGGTATAAGTTATTTCACAAGGACAGAGTAGGCAGGCGAGGTGGAGGAGTTGCACTTTATGCAAGAGATACATTGCAGTGCTGTGTTAATAAATGTTATAAAAACAGATGACAGCATAGAGTCTATATGGGTGGAGGTTACGGAGGGAACTGAGAAAATGGTTTTGGGTGTAGTGTATAGGCCTCCAAACTTTTGTAAAGAGGATTCAGCTCCTATATGGGAAGAAATAAACAAGGCCTGCAGATATAATCGACTATGCATGGTGGGAGATTTTAATCTTATGAATATAGACTGGAATTTAATTATAGGAGACAACGACGCTGAGGAATTGTTAAATCCTGGATTATAATCCAGGATAACTTCCTAAGCCAAGCAATCAAGGAGCCTACTAGAGGAGATAATATTCTAGATTTATTACTGACAAACAGAGAAGATTTAGTTACAGATGTGGAGGTCGGTGGAAAATTAGATAATAGCGATCATTAAGAAATCAGATTTAGCTTAAAATGGGAAGTTGGAAAATTAAGTGTCAATAAACAAAAAATACCTAATTTTAGAAAGGCCAATTATGCAGGATTAAGAAGACACCTGGAGGCTATTAATAAGAGGTGTGGGATGGAGGGGAAGAAATTTTCCCAGGGTACGGACAGGGCGGTGACAGCTGGAAAGGCCAATTATGAAGGATTAGGAAAAAGTGAGGTTGAGGCGGAGGGGGATTATACCTTATTTGTAAAGAATTTAATTGACGGACAGAAAAATAATATTCCTTATAGGGAAATAAGGTCTAGAAAGAGTGACCCAAAATGGATGACAACTAGGGTGCCAATAGCACATAGGGGTAATTTTTCAAAGTCAATATTTTTTCACGTACTTTTGTGGTATTCTGCTTTGTACTTAGAAACTGTCGTGTGCAAAGTTTCAGGCTAATCGGTTGATATTTAGAGGTGACGGATCGATCTTGAACATTTCCTCTTTTCGCCCTCAGGTCATGACCACGAGAAAGCAAACTGAAGTTTGGCTTCTTGGCCATAGTGTTCCTACTATCACAGGAGCAAAACTTCCCAGCCGTGGAGACGTTTTACGACGATTTTTCTACGCACACAAGGAAGAGAAGAAGACGGTGCAGCAGAGTGCAGCTGAGGCTGCAAAGGAGGTCCTCGACTTCTGGACACGAGCTAGGATCCCCACCATCGCAGAAACTAGCATGAGGAGGAAGATTACTGGACTTTTCGACGAGTGGAAGATCCTGAGCAAAAGCAAGAATAACTCTGGAGTCACGCCTGCCGAAAAACAGAAGACCTTCCAAGAAAGTCTCCCAGACCTTTTGGACATCGCCCACTCCGACGCCCTCACTCTGATGACCATTCCTGAAGACAAGGAATTCCTTCTTGCCCAGCGGGAGAAGGGGAGGCGGGGTTCGATGGCTGGTCTGGACAAGAAGCTGAAAGAATCGGTTTGCCAACGTGAAAGCTCTCTCTCACGTAGCCGTCAACAGACGCCAAAAGGAGAAGAGATGGTGGAGCTGGAGTCGTCATCGTCTGAGTCATCAAGTCCAGCCAACGCTGCCAACACATCGACTTCTTCTTCCGACGCCGGGGTCGCTTCTCCACCAAAGCGATTGAGGACACGGGGCACGAAGTCCGTCCTATCCCCTGATCTCGTCGGAGCCCTTGACAGAACTGGGGTCAGTAGCCGCCAAGCCCTTCGAATTGTGGCGGCTACGGCAAGTAGCTTGGGCCACGATCCACAAGAGCTTGTGCTGAATCCCGAGTCCATTCGACAGGCAAGAGCGAAGTACAGGTCCACTTTGGCGAAGGACATCAAAGAGACTTTCAGTCCTCTTACCCCTCTTACCGTTCATTGGGACGAGAAGATCCTTCCTCAGGACGATGGCACTCGCGCCGAAAGACTCGCCATCCTCGTCACAGGAGAAGGAGTGGGAGAAGCTCCTAGGAGTCCAGAAACTGCACTCCAGAACTGGTGATGCCGCCGCTACAGCTGTGTTCGAGGCTCTAGAAGACTGGGGGGTCCAGGAACGAGTCGTGGCGATGTGCTTCGACACAACCAGTGCCAACACTGGAGCCATCAATGGTGCATGCACCATCTTGCAACAGAAGATCGGCCGTCCCCTCGTTTCACACTTGCTTGCTGTCATCACGTCCACGAACTTGTCCTTGAGAAGGCCTTTTCTACGTGTTTGGGGTCATCTTCTGGTCCTGAGATCACCATCTTCTCTCGCTTCAAGGACTACTGGTCTTACATCAACCAGTCGGCAATAAATCCTCCCACCAACGAAGATCTGCCGGAGACTCTGGTCTCCAAGAGGGACGATCTCATTCAAGGTTTGAAACGTCTGCTTCAGACAAAGCAGCCCCATGACGATTATAAGGAACTCGCTGAGCTGAGCATCCTTTTCCTCCGCGGCGCTCTTCCGAAGACCTCGATCCGTAGCCCCGGAGCGCTTCATCGAGCGCGTTGGATGGCGCGTATCATTTACGCTCTGAAGATGATCTTGTTTCGGGAGCAGCTGACTGGAGTCGTCACACCTCGAGAAATGTCAGCCCTCCAGCGGTTCTCATCGTTCGCAACCGAGATCTACGTCCTGCGATGGTTCGAATCGACGGTTCCATCCTACGCTCCCGTCAACGATCTTGGATTCGCTAAGGACATCCTTCAGTACCACGATGAAAGTATTCGGAAGGCCTGCTTCACCACTCTGAGCTGCCATTTCTGGTACTTGAGCGAAGATCTCATTGGCCTGTCACTGTTCGACTCACGTCTCCCTGTCTCCGACAAACAAGCAATTGTACAGGCCATTCTCTACGATGAAGGAGCCGAGGAACCCGCCAAGCGAATAAACCTCCCATCATCACAAGTTCCTGCGGTAACACTGCCCTCCTTCGCCACGAAAAATTTCCTCCGCCTCTTCGAAGCTCTTGATATCAAGACCGACTTCCTGTCCGCCAACCCTCGGAAGTGGCAGGAAGAGGAATCTTACGTCGAGGCCTGCCGCCGAATCGAGGGACTTCGCGTCGTCAACGACACAGCCGAGCGAGGAGTGGCGCTCATCCAGTCCTTCAACCTCCGGCTGACCAAAGACGAGGAACAGCGCCAGTTCCTCCTCCAAGTTGTGGAGGCCCATCGCCATCAACAGCCCGGGACCTCGAAGGCTTCCCTTCCCCGGCCAAGCCGGCCACAATGAGTGGGGTGGCTCCCCATGATACCCCCCCCACCGAGGGGCTAATACTCACCAAGAGGGGGACCAGCAGCCCTGCTGGGGAAGGGATGTCCGGCTTGTCCGCTTTCAAGAGATGACATCCTCTCCTTAATAGGCCAGTGCATAAGGGTAAATAACAAAGTTGTAATCCGCCACCCCTAAATATCAACCGATTGAGGTCAAACTTTGCATATGATGGTTTCTTGCATAGATGCACCATTACACTAAAGTAGGAAGAAAAATTCAAACTTTTTATTTTTATTGGCACCCTAATGACCACTAGTTTATAACACAACATTGGAGTAAAAAGAAACATGTATTTAAGGTTCAAGGCTGGACTGGTGAGCAGAGAACAGTATAACGTGATGGCGAGGATGGTGAAGAGATTAACAAGAGTAGCTAAGAACAATTATGAGATTAAAGTAGCAGGACAGGCGAAAAGGGACCCAAAAAGGTTCTATCAGGTATATAAAACAAAGACAAGGGAATTAGTGGGGCCATTAAGGTTAGGGCAAGGTGAGGTCTTAAATACGGATGAGGATATGTGTAAAAATCTAAATTATTATTTCTTAAGTGTTTTTACTGAGGAGGATACACAGACAATACCTGAAAGTGAACAGATGTTCAAAGGAAGCGATGAGGAGAAACTCAAAGATATTGAGATAACTAGGGAAAGGGTGGAAGAGGGTATAGATAAAATGAAGAATTTTAAATCGCCAGGACCAGATGAAGTGTATCCCAGAGTATTAAAAGAATGCAAAGAGGTTGTTAGTGAGTCGTTAGTGCACATTTTTAGGAAATCGGTTGAGATTGGCGATGTGCCGTTATTGTGGAGGAAAGGAAATGTTGTTCCCATATTTAAGAAGGGAGACACCCATATTTAAGAAGGGAGACAGAGGACTAAAGTCAAATTATCGACCCGTAAGTCTAACGTCAGTTAGATGCAGTAATTATGCTTATTATTATGCAGTAATCTTTGCTGAGTCGCTGGAGGTCCTGGTGATGGCTCTCGAGGCGCTGCACGAGGAGGCAAAGCCTTTGGGACTTGAGGTCTCCTGGCTCAAGACCAAGGTCCAGGTATTTGGAGACTTACTAGATGAAGCAGTACAGTCTGTTCATGCGTGTGGCGAGGACATTGAGATCTTGGAAAGTTTTACATACCTTGGTAGCGCAGTCCATAATGACGGCGGGTCACGTCAAAAAGTCTTACGGCGGATTGGCATAGCCCACGGTGTTATGGACTCGCTCAGCGGGAGTATTTGGCATTGTCGGTACCTGTGCAGGAGGACAAAGATCCGGTTCTTCAAGTCGCTTGTGATCCCTGTCTTACTCTATGGTTGTGAGACATGGACACTAAATAGTGACTTGAAGAGACGAATCAATGCCTTTGGTAATAAGTGTCTTCGCAGAATCATGGGGTATCGCTGGGATGATTACGTGTCAAATCAGCGATTGCACCGTGAGACTGAATCGAGGCCTATTACCTGCATAGTCCGTCAGCGCCAACTTCGGCTATATGGGCATGTGGCACGCTACCCTGAAACCGATCCTTCCATCGGGTGTATCTGTAAGAGACAATCCGGCGTGGAGGAGGCCAAGGGGGCGCCCACAAGGCTCGTGGCTGGGCAAGTTGATGTTTATTGTCGAGAGCTGCTTGGTATGGAAAGGAGCCTGCATGGGAACTCGCGCGTGGTGACCCCAGGGGTGGCGTCGTAGGGTGGGCAAGGCGACGTGCCCCCCGGCGTATGCCCCCAATGATTGATTGATTGATGGAAGGTGGATGTAGGTAGTGTTAGGTGACAGGAACTACCACGTGTAGGCTTAGCGGCCTCTTGTAGCTTCCTTATTTTCTTATGTTCTTATGTTCTTAAAAACTCAATAAATTGGTGAGACATGACCTACCCTTGGTGAATCCATGTTGTGAATCATTGATCAAACGATGTTTATCTAAGTGCTCTCTAATGTTTTTTGCAATAATAGATTCCAATAATTTACCTACCACTGACGTTAGGCTTACGGGTCGATAATTTGACTTTAGTCCTCTGTCTCCCTTCTTAAATATGGGGATTACATTTCCTTTCCTCCACAATAATGGCACATCGGTACGATTTCCTAAAAATGTGCACTAATGACTCACTAACAACCTCTTTGCATTCTTTTAATGCAAAGAGGTTGTTAGTGAGTCGTTAGTGCATATTTTTAGGAAATCGATTAAAATAGGCGATGATAATGCATCACATGGACGGATATTGTTTTAATACAGCCGAATTGCTGGTGCCGGATAACGTCACATGACGGATATTAGAAAGACGGAAAAATGGGAGATTACTGTAGTACATTAACTTAGGCGACATTAAGTGAGGTTCAACTGTACACAGAATCTGAGACCATTGGCGAGTTGTTGACAGTGCAACTTTTGAATTTGATGAAAACTATTTGCCGTATCACCTTTTCTTTTAATCCATTCCATGCATCTATACTTCTATGAGGGAAGCTATACATTGTATATTGTCTACACCACCACTAAGACAGAGAGCATGGTAGTATCACCGGCACGCACTCAGGTGAATTACCTCAAAACAGCATGGCTCAGTGGGTCTGCCCTCACTTTTGTGGATAGATTCGCATACTTAGGCCATGTTATATCCCACGACATGACTGATGATGATGATATCATCAAGCAGACCACCAAGCTTCTTGTTGTGGGAAATACTCTACAGAGGAAATTCTCCTACTGTAGCAGAGGTGAAGATGCAGTTATTCAGGAGTCACTGCTACTCTATATACTGCAACTCGCTGTGGTCGCGGTTCAAGGTGGCCACTATGAACCGCCTTAAGGTCTGTCACAATGACATCCTTAAGAGGCTTCTGGGGCTGCCCAGGTGGTGCAGCTCGTCTCTGGCCTTCGCTAGGAATGGGGTGAACAATTTGGATGTGATCCGTCGACACTCCGTGTTCAGCTTAAGGAGTAGGGTGGAGCTCTCTACGAACTCCATCATCACCTCCGTCAGGCAGAGCTCGGCCTATGTATGTGGACCTATACAACAGCGGTGGCTGGGCCTGCTGTTTGTACAGAATGTGGGGTAGCACAGGTGTACAAATATACCTATGTACTATATGCACTTTGGTACTATGGCTCTAATGTACTCATGCCATGTGCCATTATTATGTATTTTTTGCTCTAGTACTTAAGTGAACTATTTGTTTTTGTTTTGTTATTTTTGCCTGTATGCCTCTGGGTGATATTAAAATTATTATTATTATTATTATAGAGGTATATACAGCTATTATCAATTATTTGCTTTGTTACTTAAGTTCATTCCCTCGTCCATATAGTATGTTTTTTTTCTTCTTGTATGCCTTCGGGTGTGAATACAATTATTATTATTATTATTATTATTATTATACTTCTATGTTTTTTTTTCTTTTCTCTGTAAACCCTCTATATTCCCATATACAGAGGGAGGAAATCCAGCATAGAAGGGATAGATAGCATCACACCTACTTTTCAATCAGTCATTTTCAGTTTCTCGAGGGGGTGCTCAGCCTATAAGAATGAACATGTAATCAGAGTCCTTTTATCAAAATATTCAGCTAAACCCAAAAGCGTTACCATGTCTTTAATCACGAAGCCTTTTCTGGTGCTAAATTATACGAAAACTTCACCAATGACTTCTCTCACCTTGGGACTGAAGATCCACGGCCGTGGTTGTGCACAAGTTGTCAAGTATTCTCTGATGTCATCCACTCCTGTCCCGTCTTTGGCTGAGATCATGAACACATCCTGGAACAATGGCCATGACTTGCGGTCCTGTATGAAGGTCTGGACTTGTTGTTCAGTGAGATGCACTTTCCCTGCCAGGACATCACTTTCCTTGACATGACTTAAATTATATGAAGTACTCAACATACTGTCTGTACCCTGCTCAATTTCTAGATTCTGGACACTAGCTTCTGTACTTGCACTTCCAGGGGTTGCCTTGGCACTAACATCATCATGCAAACAGGGCTGTGATGAAGATGAAAATTTCTCCTGCATTAAAGCTTTTCTAAGCAATGCTTCTTTGTTTATTTCAGAGGTCTTTTTGGTTTTGAAAATAAACCTTTCGCCGCCAACAAATCCCTCTGTGAGGACTTGAGTGATCTGCAGGAGGTTTCCCTTGGCCTTGAGGAGATCCACCTGTAGAGATGAAATACAGCCCTCTCATCCTTCCATGCCATTAGGTTACTAAAGAATATACCATGGAAATCCAAACAAAAACAATTATAGCTGGTTAATAAATATGAAAATGGAAAACTTCAACAATTGGATTTATAAAAAAAAAAAAAAAAATATTCTTTGAATAAAAATTCTTTTGTTTCTACAGCTTCTTGAGAGCAGAAAAAGAATGATAATGTGTAAAAGTTATCCTATAATCATTACAGACTCCTCATTTCACCTTATTGAGAACAAGTACTGTTGGGATGGTTGGATGGAGGGCCAGCAGACGCACTAGGCGGGAGTGTAAGCTGCTGCCGCTAAATTGGCAAGACACATCATGCACCACTGCAAGAAGGTCAGCCTCTTGAAGGGACATTTCAGGCTCAATCAGGAGGTTCCGCTGCAACTGATGCCTGTGAAAAAGTGGATCAGGATAGGAAGAGTTTGAAAAAAAGTTTGCTATCTGCTGCCTTGTGGTGATTCCTCAATGAAAAAAAGTCCATATAATCTTGACTAACACAATATTTAAAATTCTGTGAACAATGTGAAGAAAATATCATACATCACTTTTATGATATCCTTAATTCATGATTATTATCCAAAGATTACGTTGAAGGATTGCCAAATGAAAATGAAAGACATTGAGATAGACTGTTTAGTTTAGGCATGGAAAGAGTTAGAAGTGAGAGGGTTGTTGTACTAAGGTGCTGAGTGCCCAGAAGAAAATTTGGTGTAAGAAGTAACCAGAATGGATTGTGATAACTATTCATAAGCAGGATCCTACTTAGTGAACATGTCCATTCAGTGACCAAATGGGAATGAGAAAGTACACGTTATTTGGAACAATTGTGTATTCACAAAAATGTGATATAGATTCAATGGCAAAAACTTGCAATCAAGTACATCTAGACCTTGTTTAACGTGCGAGTTACATTCCTAAAAAATTGTGCGTTAAGTGAAAAATGTGTTAAACGAATCGTCTGTTTCCATTAATTTCTAAAAATTTCAGAACAATTTTACGAGTACGTAACTCCAAAATGTTTGTGCGTTATGTGAATTTTGGTATACTCAACCCTTGAATTAATGGACTAAATGGGGAATTAAAGTGTCCGTTGCTTGAAATAGTCTGTTGCTTGGTATTCGTGGGCCGGACACCATTATTTTTCATACGGAACACTGTTTACTACACATAGACAATAAAATTATGAAATATGATTATGAATAAGCATTTATGGGAATTAAGAAACATTAATACAGTAAACCCTCACTCTTACGGACCTCGATATAATGAATTTTGGCTTTTAACAAACTTTTTCTGCCAATCTGATATATGCGGGGATTTACCGAAAAAATTAGGTAAATGTGGGGTTTGTTTTGGTGGTGGGCCGGCCAAACATGTACACGCAGGTCGGATGGTGGCACTGGGCGGTGCGCGGATCGGATAATGTTGAGGCTGGGATCACATGGAGAGATGAAGTGTCCAGTGAAGAGGTGGCAAGAAGATGTGGATTGAAGGAGCTGAGTACAGTGTTAAGAGTAAGGAGATCGAGGTGGTTTGGGCATATGAAGAGGAGAGAAGGTGGTGAGGCATTGGGGAGAGTTGTTGGAGTGGAACTGCCAGATCACCATCCACTGGGCAGGCCAAAGAAGACATGGAGGCAGTGTGTTGAAGAGGATCTGGCAGCATTGGGCATTGAAGAAGTTGAGGCAATGGATAGAGATAGTTGGAAGTGTATCATCAACCGTCTAACCTCATTAGACATTATTGGAAAATCTGATGTTAAACAGAAAGATGATGATGATGTATACAGGACTCAGAAGGACTCTATTCTGAGTCCTAGCAGATACATTTTTAAAGCAGTGGACTTTTGAATGGTTTGGTCCGCTTATCTGGAAGCGGATGAAGTCCGTTAAATCTAAAATCTGTTAAATCGAGGGTCGGGTGAATATATAAAAAGAATAATAAATAAAAATAACTTCAAATTTTCTTGAAGTGAAGTCCCGTTAAACGAAGTCTCGGTGTAAATGCACTTTAGTAACAATATCATTGGGTATATATTCTTGGGAATCCTGAAAAACCCAAAGTAAAAATTAAACAGCATAACAAAGAAGAAAACAAAGGCAAAAAAGGTATTGCTAACTACATAATCCATGTTTATGAAAAACAAAGTGTAGCTTCCTTACTTCGCG
Organism: Chionoecetes opilio; assembly: GCA_016584305.1. Classification (NCBI taxonomy): domain Eukaryota; kingdom Metazoa; phylum Arthropoda; class Malacostraca; order Decapoda; family Majidae; genus Chionoecetes; species Chionoecetes opilio. Next base: position 41,478 of record JACEEZ010005347.1, on the reverse strand, counting down.
ACTTCCTGTGGAGTGACAAGTCCAGGCGTGTCAAGGAATACTAACTGAGTGGAACCAATGTTGTAGATAGCTCGGGCATTGATCTGAGTGGTGTGCACCTTGCGGGAAGCACTGCATACCTGAAGAGACGAGTTGTTATTGTCCTATGCTAAAGGAAATATTTCTAACATAAAACCCTTGGCACAAAAGGATTTGTTTTAATTTTAAAAAGGATGTTTACATGGGTCCGCTTTTGTCACTTGATAACAGCTCATCAAATTCCAGTTACAGCATATTTGGCCTACAAGGAAACCCAAGTACTATAAAACAAACCATCAACAAATTATCACAGAAGCCTCCCTCATTTCATAACTTCTCCACTATCATGCAGAGCCAGGCTGATGGCAATGGAGGTGGACTCATTACCTTCTTACATAGGTTGGTCAACTTCAAATATGCCAGTGCACAAATGAAATTGCTACACCATACTTCCCTACTCTAACAGGCAAAGTATGCACTGAGAACAAAACATACACTGCAATAGTAAACACACATATCACCCCAAACCTCACCCACTGTACCAAACAACTACAGCCCATAACTCCAAAACATCACATCCATAATAAACCTTATTCTAGGTGGTGATTTCAATGCTAAGACCTCGGTCTGGTATGCATATCAACTCAACACAGCCAGTAAGCTTGAGATTCAGACCCAGATAGACAACCTTTTCATACTCATACACTTATAACATACCCCCTCCCCTCATCAAGCCAATTTCTCCAGCACCTTCTGTTTCCCCCAACCTCAGCCCCACATCTGGAGAGTAGTCAAATCCGTAGGATCTGAACCATCTTTGTGGGGAAAATAGCGCGATTTAATGCACAACTCGTTAGCCCAAGGATTCCAGATTACGATTAAGCTGATATAGGGGGAGGCACGTAAGGTGGATGTAACACTGCCTACAAGATGAGGAGATTTTTACTATGTCTCGCTCAAACAACAGTACAGGTTGACCATCACTACTCCGGCATCATTTCTGGTCTCCATCAGTTTTCCGGCATGAATTTCGGAGCGCAGTTTTCAAATTTTCCCCGGTTATTAATTCAGGTAATTTAAGTATTGATAAGTACTGGGATAATATAAATGAACATTCCAGTGGTTATTAGTATTTTGCACCTTAGATTAGCAAAGACCTTAATTTGGAGCGACTGGCTATTGGTCGTCGTTTATATTGCTCCTATCCTGCCGTGTAAACGTGGCAGGTATTGGGAGGGGTCCCCTCGCCCGCCACCGACGATTTGACACGGGTAGTAGGATTTATGCGGCTGGTCGCGCCGCTTGCTTTAGATGTCGTACCACTCCCATCTCCCACGGGATTAACATCTCTTGCCTGATTATAGCGAGGAAGAACAGTAGGAAATTGTACATACGTTTTATTTTGTACATATAAGTGTTAAACATAGGACTTGTCCTTATCGACATAGCGAATATCATGCCGCGTCTATTAAGCCTGAATAGCTTCCTGGATGTATCAGTGATTATAAATGCCCGCCGTAATTGTTTGAGACCACTTGACGCCCACCACCATACACCGCTCCACTCCGTCCTTCCCACCGGCGGCCCTCGATCACGCTGACCACTTCCAATAACAAGACATTGAGTATTGTAAGACCTACACACCAATCCATCCTACTATCCCACCGATAGTATCCTAGTTTAGTTGACTAGTTGGGTTATTGTTGTCGGGATGAGATAGACGTGGGTTTTGTATCGTAGCACCTCAAATAAATTATTGTTTTGTGATATAAATTTTCCACTATTGTGCCCCGCTGAGGATATTGGTGTTCATGTATTCGAGTGGTCGATTGGTGAAGCAGACTTATGAGCCTACCAGAACACTGTTATGAGAGCGGAGGCGAGGTGTTTTTGCGGCGTCGAGAACGATTTCAACAGCCGTTCACCTACCATAGGGCGCCAGGTATAAGATACATCAGAGGTTTACATCGCCCTTAGTTATTGGTAAAGTGAAGTGTTGGTTGGTCATAGGCCTTGTTATGGGGCGCCTCGATAGGCCAACCAACGATTCCACCATGTGTGATCAATTATGACAAGTGTCAAAAGATATCTCGATAAAGTATTGAATATGAGGGATTACTGAGTGTGCTCATCTTTCATCAACAGCTAAAGTTTCTTTAACCCAAAATTTTGCCAGGTACTGAGCAGGAACCCCCACAGGAGATATCACAGATTGTTCTACTAAGGGTAATCAGCTATCAGCCACCCTTGAGAGTTTAAAGATCACTTTTATTGGGTATTTATCCTGCCCCTGTTAAAGTTACGCAAATCAACAGCCTGTAATTAAGATTCAAACTTCTCAGCTATCAGTAAACCACTTTAGACTCCCTCAAATAAAAGATACAATCCAAATCCAGGGCTTACTTCTAGTGAAGTACGACTTAATAAATTTGTGTCTTATGTGAGGGGGAACATCCACCCCTCCACATGAATATTCTATTCAGATTGGTTACACGGAGTTTGAAAGGTTAATGAGCCTTGGTAATTGCCTAACCTGTCTCGCGGTAAACATGCTTCAAAGGCATGCCATATAAGCTTACGAAACTTGTAGGAATGTAAACAATAATATTCATACCATCGCTTCTTTGTCCCTACACAAGTGTGAAGACCGACCCTCCAGCAGTTTACAATGGCGTCGTAATAAGAGTAGTTCAGCACTGTTTCCGACTGCAGAATTGAAGGTGAGCCCAATGGTAATTCAGTCATGTAAAGACATGTTTTGACAGTGGTGCACACGATCCTTCATAAGCAGGGATAGTTTGAATTTTACAACTACCCATGAATTATGAGGTGAATTTAGCCATTCAGGTTTTCTCGCCAATACAGAGCTCAAACCTTTGAACATAGTTCAATCCCCTAATCCAATTAGGAAAATTAACATGTAGGGTAGCTGCTGTAGTTAATAATATTATTAGTTTAGCTGTTAATGGACTAAAAAGACCAGCTTGAAATGCTGAGGGATAATGGGTGTTTAAACTAGTTAGTATACCTCCGAGGATGTTTGATGGTCCCTTCCAATTTAATAATAGGCGCGGATTATTTTGGGCGTTACCTAGGAAGGTCTCAAAGACATAAACGTCTCTAAGTTCACCAGTGCTGGTGGTAGGTATAATGGGACCCATCCCACATACTCCACCAAGGCTGAACAAGAAAGTGTATTCGCTAGTCATGCCAGCCCCTATTAAGTACAGAATTGGAACCACTTTCTTGCCCACACCAATAAGTGAGGTATTAGGGAAAGTGATATTCCAGTGTCATACTGATTATTGCCACTAATGAAAATCCTATAATACTGTGTCGCGAGAATTAATAACCTCAATTGAACACAGGATTAAGGTTTTTTAAAGGCCCTCCTGCTGAGAGTGTAAGAATAATCCTAAACAGTTCCACTCAGCCAGACATATCTGTAGATATAATAAGGGAACCTGATTGATTACCAGATCCTGTGATACATAAAAGTTTTCCTTACTGAGGCAAACTAATTAAGACTACTACTTAGTCTCAAATCCATTAAAGGGATAGCTCTGACCTTTGGACAGTTTTTGGGTCAGAACAATACGAAGCAGTTATTTCCTGAGGATTCAGCTCTTGTCTCTGCCAGCCCCCAGAGGAACAATTGACCAAAGTATTAGGTCTAAACCTAGATCATGAGGGGATAATTAGGTTCGAGGACAAAATTTGAAAGCTGATCTCCAAATACCACCTGCCATCCATATTATTCCCAATCCATCATCTTAACTAATTGTTGTGGAAGAATTTATAGAAGGAAATTCATTACATGGCGGACAGGCTACAATATTGAACCGATATCAAGGAGTAAATTTTTGGATACATCATGGGTAGAATAGGCCAGTCAACTATTACCTCAAATCTCCTCATTAAATTTAATAGATCTGAAGTAGACTAATCTCCTATCTAGGTCCCCCTGAACTTTCCCTGATAGCAAGCTCCTAAACCATTTGATGCAATAGTGAGGAACTTACTGGGGATATTGTAATTTCCGAGATAACTCGCTCCCCCAATCAGTATATGTCTGCATATTCACTTGTATCTCTATCAGGGCTATAAATTTGAAATTATTCAAAGACCAAAGTGGCCGAAACCTCTATTCAAATTTACGCGCTATTGGTGGCCTGGGGTGTGTTCACTTGAAGGCGGAACTTCAGTTTTCGCTGGCCCCCAGTTGTGGAATTAATCCACCAACACACCACTCAATAATTGGTAGAGTGGTGGTTTTGTTCCCCCCCCCCCCCTTATGAGGGAGGTACGTATTGTCCGCTCATCAAGGGGGTGCGTAGGGAATGTATATTTAGCTATATTGTAATGGTATTATTAAGGTAATTTAAGTATGATAAGTACTGGGATAATATAAATAATAAATAATAATAAAATAATATAATAATATAAATAATAATAATAATTTTAAACTCTCGCCCGTAGGCATACATACAAAAAACAACGCAACAAGACAAGCCAAAGAGTAACTTAAGTACTAAGCAATGAGTAGCTCCTCTCCTCCTCGCCTTATCACCGCAGAGGAAAACTATCACCTTGCTCACGAAGCCTTTTTATGTCTTCCTCCTTCTCCTCCTCCACTACAACCACCTCTATCCCTCCTCCTCCTCCTCCTCCTATACTTTGATATCGCAGTGAGAGGTAAAGGAAAAAGAGAAAGGTTAAAATAAGGCTGTGGTTTCCGCCTTGGGCTGGAATGAACTTCCTGTTATGAAGTATTGTGCCAACCTTGTTTTATATAGCACTTAATTTGGAGCGACTGTGCTATTGGTCCATCGTTATAAATATTGCCCTATCCTGCGTGTATACCGTGGCCAGTATTGGTAGGGGTGCCTCCTGCACCAACGATTGACACGGGTAGTAGGATTATGCGGCTGGTCGCCGCCGCTGGCTTAGATGTCATACCACTCCAGCCCCCACGGGATTAACATCTCTTCTCTGATTATAGCGAGAAGAACAGTAAAAATTGTAACATACGTTTATTTTATATCATATAAGTTGTTAAAACAATGGACTTGTCTTATCGCCATAGCGCATTCAGTGCCGCGTCTATTAAGCCTGATAGCTTCCTGCGATGTATCAGTGATTATAAATGCCGTGCCGTGATGGTTTGGATGAACCACTTGGATGCCCACCACAAAACCCGTCCACCTCCGCCCTACACCGTCGGCCTCGATCACCTGACCACTTTGAATAACAGAACATTTGCAGTATTGATAATACCCTACAACCAATTCAACCCCTTAAACTTATGGCACCGATAAGTATCCTAGTTAGATTGACTAGTTGGGGTTTGTGTCGGATGAATAGAAATGGGGTTTTGTATAGGTTAAGACCTCAAATAAATATATGTTTGTGACATAAATTTCCACACCCTCATGGATCGGCGAATAAAGTGGCGTAGAAAACGCAAACATCGCTCGTTGCGACCGCAGAGAAAGTTTGAACTGTTTAAAAAAAAAATTCAATTATACATCCATAAGATAACACAGTAGACTGGATGTGAGTGACACTCCCCAACTACAGGCGCTGGACGCTGCAGTACTGGCCCCATGGTCAGTCTGCTGACATTCACTGCCTGCATCTGAACCTATCATATAGACGGGTTTATCAGTATATAGGAATACTGTACTCTTCGTAAATGTTGGTTCTATAATACTATCAATAAAAAAACGGTAAAAACACCTAAAGAAAATGCATGACGAGACATCTGAAGAATATGCATTTACTTTAATCTGCACTTCAACTCTTCCGCCATTTAAACTTTAGCGAGTCAACCAACTTTTAATCAATATAGAAGCACAATTTTATTAGACTTTCCATTGATGTATTTCGTTTTCTGATAAATGAATTACCACAATGCATAAGTAGCGTTAACTAAATAATAAAAATCATCACTCAGGTAATTTTTCCCGATTGATGATGTTTTATTTTACTTGTATATTTCGTTTTCTGATAAATGAATTGAGCACCATGTTAAATTAGCTTACTCATAAATAACCTCATCAATCGGGAAATTACCCGCTTGATGATTTTTATTTATTTAGTTACGCTAATTTATGCATGGTTCTAATTAATTGACATAAAACGACATAAATCAATGGAATCTAATAACATTTGCGCTCTATTGATACCTTATGATAAAGTTGACGCTCGCAAAGTTTTAAATGGCGAGAGTTAAAGTGAAATTTAACCCTTTCACAGTACACTGACGTCTTTGAGCGTCATCCGTACGTGTAGGCCATACGTACCAAATGACGTCTTGGCGTCATCTCAAAAGAATATTTTAAAATATTTATTAAATCCTAAAAAAAGCGCGCAGTTGTACGTGGAAGATTTCACTTGACCGTTGGAGCGAATTACAATAAATATATTAAATATATATTTTGTATATAATATTGTAGAATATTATATTATACAAAATTTTATTAAAAAAAAGCTTACGCTATCTTTCACTTCGTTGTATGGCTTTTTTTTTTTGAGCGAATTACATTATATTATACTTCATTGGAAAGGAAATTTATTGGGCCCTTATGTCATGGAATGTAAAAATCTTCTATGATGATGAGTTGATTTTTGGCATATTATTTTTTGCCGCAAGGTGTTATTTTTTTTTTTTTTTCTCACTTCTAACTCGAGGTTTTGTAAGTTATTTTCACCTAGCATATTTTTTGAACATTGTATGATATAGGAAATGATCTTACTTAAAAAAAAAACATAATTGAGCTCGATACCTTTGATAGTTTAGTTTCTAACGCGGTGGAAGTACAAAATTTTTCCCCCGCCGGCGACATTTTTGGGTGACACCAATGGTTTAAGCGGGACAACAAAAAATGAATGACAATGGTGACGTGAAAGGGTTAAGTTCATGCATCTTTCTTCAGTCTCGTAATGGCATTTCTTTAGTGTGTTTTACTGTTTTTTATTTGATAATATTATAGAACAAACTTTACGAAGATTACAGTATATCATATAAGCTGATAAACCAGTCTATATGATAGTCATATGCAGCAAGTGAATGGCCCACAGACTGACCATGGGGCCAGTACTGCAGCGTCCAGCGCGCGTAGTTGCGGAGTGTCACATCCGTTCCACTGTTATCTATGATACAGCATATATAGAGTTGGGGACAAAACATCAATAAACCGAAAATTTCGAAAATCTGGCAGTCCTAAGGTCCCGTGGTTGCCGGGTTAGTGATGGGCAAGCTGTATATACGAACAAATATTTACAAAGAACACCACCACCAGACTCCCGCCCCTGCTACCTGGTTAGCAACAGCCTTCCCGTCAACCATAGGTCGCTGAGCACTAGACACAGGGACGACGGCAGACGGGAAGGGTAGTTGACCTGGGCAGCAGGGGACGATGAAGTGTACACAACAGAGGTGGGGAGAGAGAGAAACTCCCCGTGTTCCGTCGGGATCTCTTCTCCCGGGACAGTCGATACGTACCAAGCGCCTCATAACCTCTGCTCCAAACCAGAGCGTGTCGAGGATTCATGAGGAAGCAGAGTCGGGATGTAGTGTTGACGTTGTGGAGAGACCGAAACTGTCTTGATCGAAGCCACGAACAGGTAAACAGGGAGTGGAAGAAATAGGAACTGTCGTTCAAACGCCTGTAAGTGGTGGTTCGCCCTTACAATCTTACAATGACTTTCAATAACTTACAATAATAATAATATATTTAGTTATGAGAAGAGATTAAAGCTATTAAATTTACACTCACTCAAGAGGCGTAGAGTAGGGGCGATCTGATAGAAGTTTTTAAGTGGTTAAAGGGATACAATAAAGGAGATGTAGGAAAGTTCTTACGGCTAGTAATCGGGGTAGAAGAAGAAGTAACGGCTTCAAGCTGGAAAAGCATAGATTTAAAAAAGAAATAGATAAAAAACTGGTTCTCAAATAGGTGGTAATGATTGGAATGGACTCAGTCGGCAGATGTCAGTGCGGAGTCAATAGGGAGCATTATAAGGAGGGTGGATAAGTTAATGGATGGAGATGAAAGGTGGATGTAGGTAGTGTTAAGTAACAGGAACTACCACGTGTAGGTCTCGTTGCCTCTTGTAGTTTCCTTATTTTCTTATGTACAATCATCACCACCACAAAAGCAAGTCACCACTGCTAGCCACAGACATACCTACACCAATTACAAAAGAGCCAACTGGGAAGCCTTCACAAATAAGACAGAACAACACTTCAAAACATTAAACATCAACCATCAACACTGCTGTCCACATTATCAATGTAAATTTATACAATTTCTCGTTCTAGAAATCAAACTACCGTCTTCATATGGGATGGTATTGTAGTAGAAAAAATGATTTAGTGGTGTATTAGAAATAGCATTTTGTTTGAAATGATTAGTATACAGAATGAACACACTTATTTTTGTCATTCCTTTTTATAGCTATACTAGCCGCAAAGCCACCCTCCGGGCGGACTTTTTGGCTAGCTCCTGCTGAGGGCTATTGGTGGGCCTTCGGCCACACCAAACACAGACTCTCCAGATAGCCCCTTCTAGCTTTCCTGAAATCATGGATGTAGAAATGTATGTATTAACGCCAACCCATTCACATCACCCTCAACCCATTCAACTCACCCCCACCCATTCACTCACCCATTACCCATCACCCCCCATCTATTCCCTCACCCATCACCCCCCCCCATTCACTCACCCATCACCCCACCCATTCACTCACCCATTACCCATCACCCTACATCAAGGTTTCCTCAATTCTCGCAACCCACTTTTTTTCCACAATTCTCGCTAATAGGCTGCTAAAAAAATAAAAATAAAAGCGATCGGATCATCTCATAAGTGGGCTTAAAACCTTCCCCTGGTCGAACTGGTTCCAAAACTGTGCCATATGATGGGATTCCGCCACGGGGGGCGGAACCTATACCACACACACACACACACACACAGACAGACACACTTTCGCTTATATTATTATAAAGATAGTAGTATACTGATTAAAAAAAAATATATATATATATATACCGTATTTGCCGGCACATAAGACGCACCTCCGCATAAGACACACCCCTATTTTACAAAGAGATTTTGTGAAGAAAAAACATATTGGTGTTTTTGAGGGAATTTTTTTTTTTTTCGTAAAATATCTAGTTATTAAAAAAAAACAGGATTTGTAGGGAAAGCAAATGATTATGAGCATGTACCTAAATACAATATTCACAGTGCAATGAATGTGAATGAAAAATTATACTCGTTAAAATGTAAAGAGAATGACAGTGTAACCAATATCGGTCATAAATCATAATACAGGGAGGTCCCGTTATACGAGCATTCGGTATACGAGAATCCGATGATACGAGATGTGTAAATTAGGGTCTATTTTCAATATACGAGATCGAAAATCCAATGATACGACATTCAAACTGGGGTGGGTAAAATTATCAAGTTCAAAATGCGCGCCCTACCACTCCCGGGCTGGACAACGGGGGATTTGGTTGACCCCAGTGAGGTCACCCCTAGCAAGCTGTGACCTGAAGGGTAATTAAACATATGGCGCGGACTGACATTTAGGGATAATTAGCAGGTGTGCAGCCCCAACCTTGGGACCGCAGTCAGGTCACCCTCTAGCAGGCGTGACTGAAGGGTAATTAAGCATATGGCGCGGCCTGACCTTTACGGGTAATTAGCAGTGTGCTGCCCCACCTTGGGCGCGCTACACTACCTTCTTTTGTATCACGCTGCGTCCCCTACATTACAACGTCTTTTTTGCTTGTTATGCATGTTTTATGTACCTATGACATATAGCTTAGATTTAATGTTCTAGGTATGCCTTTGTTGCTTTTCTGCTATGTGTTTAGACTGTGGAAAATTTGCAGCATAGATATTGGTATTATTTTGGTAGTGGGCTTTCAAAAGTCCTAGAATTCTTACCTACATCATCGTGTAGTTTTCTTCATTCTGAGTATTTTGAACCCCATTTCCCATGGCGCAATTGAATAATAATGGCATTACACGTAGTACCGAAAATCTACCGTTACTTCAGCCAGAAAGTTGTTAGGTTAAATCAGATTAGGTTAGGTTAGAGGTGAGGTTTGGTTTAGTAACAGATGATATAGAGAAATAACGAAAATTACCAATAATATGGCAGTGTGAAGCGTAGCAATGTTTGCGGGTCGGACCTGGAGGGGCAGGTTGCCCCCCCCCCCACACACACACACGTGTAAACAAACATTGATTTCCGACAAAAACGAGAGCCAGATTAATTCAAAACCCATCAAAACTATTCAGGAGGACTTAAGTTTCGGCCTCGAAGTCGGTGGTTGTCCAATAAAAAAAATTCACGAAGATATTTAGATAACGCTGTAAGGTAGCCATCTCTACCTTGTTGTTTATTTTGTAATTGTTGAAGGGGCACCGGTCGGGATCGACGATATTTGCACTGGTTTACACCCATGAATCTATCACAGTCGCGAGGGTTGATTAGTCTTCTTCAGGAAGGTAAAGGTGAAGGCTGATTCACACTCTGAAATCACGGCAGCGTTCCGTCAGCCGTGCCTTGTATTCACACTATTCGTCACAGTTCCGTCATTTTGGCAGTTTCTGCTCACCCTCTAAGCAGACATGGTGCCTCAGAGGCTATGCTTGAAGAAATTTGCATTAATAGCACTTCTGTCAGATGAAGAAGAGGAGTTGAACTCTAAAAGACATTGTTTTGGGTACATAAAGCCTTGAGAAAACGACAATTATCAGCACGGGACAGTCTCATTACGTTAAAATATTCTTCCCCAGAAACCGTTACGTGACAGGACAGTGATGTATTGGAGCCATGACGGCGGTGCACCGTTTAGTGTAACACGTCTATTTGTTTGAATGTAAGAAATTCTAACGGATGTGATGAGACGGTGCCCTGTCACCAATTTCACCATGATGGTATGGTGTGATTCGGCCTTGAGGCGGATGGTGTGGCGCCGTGATGGGTCTTGGTCTTGGTGTACCGTGCGGAAGACTTTTGTCTCGTCTACAGATACCATTGGCAGCCTTTTTTACTAGCACTCTTTTCATACAGTTTCCTTATCCATAGAGGTACAGGGGTGAGGATTGAGGGGTCGAGGTGGTACAAAGGCCTATGCTGTCTCCTATCCCACCTTGCTTACCACTGTAGCGGAGCTAACACACACACGCACATACACACCTGCATAGGCTTAGGCTACCCCCCTGTCTGGGACCAGATTAGAGGCCCGAGGGTGACCTGATGCTGACCTGACTTGTCCGTTGCCGACACAACTGCAACACCAGCCAGGTAATTCAAGCAGCCAAAGGACACACAGAGACACACAACGCCGCGCACCTCTTGTCCCCACGTTGTACAATGACTCGCTGTCAATTAAACTACAAAGCCACGACGCCCTTTTCTCCATCCTTGTGTGTATAGACAGACTCCCCAAGATCCTACACCTCCCTCTCACCGCTCACACTCCTTCAATAAAACTTTAACATGCTCTTTGTTTCACTATTCCATTTATCAACAATACTCAGTTCCAGCGAAAATTCCATCACCATTTTCTGCCTCCCTTCTATCATCTCCTTCCAACTGTTGTGTCAACTTGTGTGGCCCGAGTCGAATGCGGGTTAAGGCGACATCTAATATGCGGGATGTTTGTCTTTTCCATGGGTGCGGGGAGGAGTCTGAGCGGTAATGACCCATGGTGGGTGCGCGGAGGGCGTCGCGAGACGTTTTATCAGACGTTTTTACAATGGAGAGCAGCAGAGGGGGTGGATGATGTTTACATCTGACACGGCCATCTTGGCAGCAACATCGCTATCTTGTTGCCCCAGCTCTTATTTTTCTTAAACTCCAACCTTTTCTTAGTATTATGCATTACTGTTGATAAACCACTTACACATTTGTGCTCAGTGAACTACTGCTCAACACAGATCACTCTAGACCCCTTTAGTAATATACCACCGACTGTTCTGCATTCTCTGCCCGACCTCTCATTCGCTAATATGGCCGCATTAAACGCAGGGTGAACTTTGCATTCCTTTTAAGGGACAAAAGTGCGTCTTATGTGCCGGCAAATACGTATATACACACAAACCTCAATTTCCCGGACTAATAGGGGGAGCACTGGTCCAGGAACCGCAAAAGTCCAGGAATCGCAGGTATAAAAAAAAGAAAAAGAAAAAAAAAGTCCGATGCCATTACCCACCCCCGGACGTTTATCCTACTCTAGTATTTACTGACCGGCAACCGACAATATCAACTACCCCGCCGCGGATTTTTACGTCCGCTGAGCATGCAGCCACCTGGCGGGAGGCAGCAGAGTGTTCAATAAATCTCAAGAGACGTTCTCTGCACCAGGGCAGTGGGGGTCAGGGGACTAACGGAGGCGGTGCAGGTGAACCGTGGTGTCGTGGTGCCCAAATGTAACAATACGACCGTGAGCATGCTGCCACCTGGAGGGAGGCATGCAGAAAGTGTTCAATAGTCTCAGAAATGTTCTTGCACCAGGGCAGTGGGAGTCAGGTGACTGACGGAGGCTGTGCAGGTGAACCGTGAATGTTGTGTGCCCAAATGTAAACAATACGACCGCTGAGCATGCTGCCACCTGGCGGGAGGCGTGGACACTGACCAGGGGTGACAGGAGACGCTCGGACCGCCGGACAACTTGGTCAATTTTACGACAGGACCAGGCATTTCAACGTAAAAATAATAATAATAATAATAATAGAAAAAAAAAAGAAAAAAAAAAAATCCGGGACTCTTGACATATCCCTGGACCTCAGATTTTGTCTGGCAAATCCGATATCTGGGAAATGGAGGTCCGGGAAATCAAGGTTTGTGTGTATATACGTGTGAATGTTATAGGTTAGCTTTGGTAGCTATTCAATTCAGCCTCTTATATGATGTAACCTCAGTACTTACCTGTTAAGAGTATTTCGAATACCATAAGACATTCAAATCAACTGATCTGTCCTCAGTCTGTGATGTTTACTATGGTACTGGCGGGAGCCTTTCTGCCTTGGCAGATTGGCGCCAACATAAGAACATAAGAAAATAAGGAAGCTAGAAGAAGCCACGAGACCTACACGTGGTAGTTCCTGTTACTTAACACCACCTACATCCACCTCTCTTCCCCCATCCATAAATTTATCCAGACTCCTTTTAAAGATCCCTATCGACTCCGCACTGACGACTGAGTCCATTCCAACAGCACCAACTATCGTCTGCTAGTGTTGATTGTTGTTGTTACCATTTACCACCAGGCTGTCACACGTATCACAAGCTCTTTTCAGTCCTGGAAATTATCACATATAAGCTAGAAGTTGTATGATACGCCAAAGAACAGGGGAAACAGAAGCAGCAGAAAGACGCTTCGGGACCACCGGCTACCGAGAAAATCAGTAGATTTTACTACTTCCTATCGGTAGAAAATCTGGGGGTTTTTTCTTAGAAATTTCTTCCAAAATCAGTGTGCGTCTTCCAAGATGCAGCATCTTATAAGCCGTAAAATACGGTATATATATATATATATATATATTAATACATTCTAAAACACATTTACATGGCGGTAGTACTCTGACAATGCGTTTCATTAAAGATTTAAGAAGATTTTGATGATTTTCCATCAACATGCCAATAGCAAATTTCAGCTAAACACTGTTCGTCACACTAGACATCAGTAAAGCTTTCAGTGCCATCCCCAATCACATCCTCACAAATATATAAATATTTTTTACAACACAAAGGACTGGCCAAGGCCAAAAATAAAGAAGTAACACAAAGCCCGCTTAGTTGCCAGTCCCTATAGAGAAGACAGTAAGAAAATAAAGAAGGGGGGTTGGGCCAATTTAGTTTGGGAAGTGTCTTGTCACTCCTCCCTTGAAAAAATTTAAGTTGAAGGTGGAAAATTTAAACAGGCAGAGAGTTCCAGAGTGTACCAGTGAAAGGGATGAAAGAGTGAAGATACTGATTAACTCTTGCATTAGGAGGATGGACAGAAGAAGGACGAGAATGAGTAGAATATCTTGTGCAGCGAGGCCGCGGGAGGGGGGAGGCATGCCGTTAGCAAGTTCAGAAGAGCAGTGAGCATGAAAATAATGGTAGAAAATAGCAAGAGAAGCAACACTGAAGCAGTGATTTAAAAATAGAGCAATTTCTTGTTGTGAACATTTTTTTCAATCTTTTTGAATAATATATTTCTGTAAAATGATATACCGTATTTTACGGCTTATAAGACTCACTTTTTTTCCTAAAAAATACCCTGAAAAATACTCATGCGTCTTCCAAGACGAATGTTGGAATGAGACTGCCGCCAAGACTGGCGGGAGCCGTTCCGCGGCAACTTCCACCTCGGCAGATTGGCACTAACACCACCACCTATCGTCTGCTAGTGTTGATGTATCATTTATTACCAGATTGTCCCACGTATCACAAGGTAAGACTCTATATGAGTCTGCCACCAGGACTGGCAGGAGCCGTTCCGCGACAATTTTCACCTCGGCAGATTGGCGTCAACAACGCCACCTATCGTCTGCTAGTGTTGACGTATCATAAGCTTTTTTCAATCCTGAAAATTATCACCCATGGCGAATTAATCAAAATGATTTACTTATACTATCGCATACAAGCTAAAAGTTGTACGGTACGCCAAATAACATGGGAACAGGGCAGCAGAAAGACACTTCGGACCACCGCTAGCGCCTACTGAGAAAGTCGGTAGATTTTACCACCACCCACTGGTAAAAAATCTGTTTTTATATTTTTTTTCATTGAAATTTTTTCTGCAATGTCTGCTAGTGTTGATTACCGTATTTTACGGCTTATAAGATGCTGCATCTAGGAAGACACACCCTGATTTTGGAAAGAAATTTCTGTAATAGGTGTTTTAGTCTGAATAAGGATAGGAATAAGTTAGCTAGAATTATTTATTAGCGAGAGAAAATGTAACGCCGAAGTAGCTCTGAAACCGATAATTCTTCCTGCTTGTCATCACAAAGATTTAGGTTTAGATTACAAAATTGTGTTTCAGCAGTTCCTTGGCTTTCATGTTGGCTGGGGAAAAAAGGAAACAGTTTTGGGTTGTGTCCCCTTTTGGGTGACCCACGCGTGACGTGCGTGACGTCATGTTATAGGTTAGATGTAAAACTCATTTTTTTGAGGAGAGTACCTTTGGCCCCCGAAAGACACACACGTGACTGAGGTGTGTGAGGCCCCCTCACGAGAAACATCCGTGCACACGGTGAAACATACGGGGAGCGAGAGTGAAAGTGACCCTGAATACTACAAGTAAATGAAAGAATTGTTTTTATTCTTCATTAAACCAAAAAGGTAACCGACTGATTATTCCAACCACTGCTGCCCCAAAAAGTGCATGACTACCGGGTGCATAGCAAATGCCCCACCTACTTTTCTAAAAAAAAAAGAAAAAAACAGACCACCAAAATGTTTCTGTATATACGTTGTATTTCTATTTTTATATACTATATACAGCCCCTTTTCACACAAGAACACACTCACTATTCATTATCTTCTTCAGCAATTGCTCATCAGCCTTTTCATTTCTAGCTTGTATCAATAATATAAGTAAATCGTTATTTTGGCTGGCTGAACACGCAGGTGGGACGGCGGAGTGAAAAAAAAACCCGACTGGGGCGGTGTGCAGCTAAGTCCTCCCTGGCATGGATCAGCTGGGTCTGGTTTGTTGTCCTGAGTGAAAAACACCTCTCGTCTTCCCATCCCTCACTAGTTCCTGCCTCCTGTGCCCACCATTTTTTAATTTTCCTGTATGCGTGTAGTATTTGTGTGGCTGCATGTACATAGTTACAAATTTTTCATCTATGTAAAAAACAAAGTTCCTTATACACGGAATGGCTTTTGGGAAAAAATCTGCCAGGGCGAAGGGCTCCGCCATGCCAAGTAATATCACGCGTAAAGGAGATAGTTGATTTGAAGTTTTTATGGTATTAAAATACTTGTAACAGATAATACTGAGGTTACATCATACAAGGGCTAAATTGAATAGTACCAAAAACTAACCTCCTACAAATTCGTCGGGAAGACGCTGAGTACTTTTCGGGTATTTTGGGGGAAAAAAATGGTCTTATAGGGTAAATCGGTAATCGCCTGCTTGTTTTTCGCTTTACCACACCTGTCAATGTATCAAACCCTCTTTTAGTCCGGGAATTTTATAAAAATAGCGAATTCATAAAACGATCTTACGTAGGGTAAAAAATTGTAATTTTACTGAAATTTTTTTTTTTTTCTTAGAAACAAAAATCACTCTTCAAACAGGGTTTTATTAGCCATAAAATACGGAAGTTACTGGGGAAATTTTTTTCCAAAAAAAAAAAAACCCTTTTCACAAAAAATTTGGGTTGTTATGTACATAACCACTTATCCCCACGTTTCCAAAAATGTTTTAATTGGGGTCAATAAAAAAAAAAAAAAAAAAGGAAAAAATAAAGGGGATTGTTTTCTTCCGGGGCATAGCGCAAAACTCGGGGGACGTGAAACTCGGGTATTAAAAACACTGAAAAAAATGCTTATTTATCCTTTTTTTTTTTTTTTTTTGGGGGGGTGGTTTTTACGGCCGTTGGGGCATGACCCCCGGGGTGGGAGGGTAGCCCGGGATTTTAACTTGAGGGCGGGGTTTACCTACCTATTTTACAGCTTATAAGCTCACTTTTTCCCCCAAAAATACCCTAAAATGCCCCAAGCCCCCGTCCACCCAGCGTGAATGGGTAGGGGTGTTACCCTAGGGTTTGTGACCCGCCCCCGGGGGGGGGGCTTGGGCCCCAACACTACGTAGAGAAGAGGAGGGGGAGAGGAGCTTGAGTTAGCTCGAGTTGGGAGTCCCCCAGGGAGCTGTTTTGGTCTAGTGAGCTTGACACATACTTGTCAGCTGAGGGTTGTTGAAGTGTTAACGGCAAAAACACTGTCACAATCCCTTCCTCTTTTCCCCTCCCCCAGTACCTCCCGAAAACCACAGTACCACACCGCCCTGGTTAACATTTATAAAGGGAGTATTTTGTGGTAAATAGTAAGGAATGGCGGGGGTTGGGGGTAGGGGTTTATTTTTTTGAGGTGTTACCCATCTTATGCGACACCGGCTGCTTCTGTAAAAAAAACCAAACAAATGGAAAAAACAAAGCAAAACTACAAGCTATCTAAGCCTACTATAATACAAAACTAAGCGGAAAGGAAAGGAAGACGTGTCCCGTACGTCCTTATGGGGCGGTAGCAGAGTGGTTAGCGTCAAGATATATGTCAAGCTCGACACGGCTTGAAAACGACCGACAAAGTGAAAAATAAGCAAAAAGGGTCACAAGAAAAAAGAAGTCTCCGAGTGGCTTCTCGGTATCCGAGTTCGATCCTTGATGAGGGCTGTAAATCCCTTAAAACTTTCTCTGCACCGTTGGGGGCCTAAGAACACCCACACATCCCTTTAAAACTCTACCCCTTCGTTGGAGTGCATCGGGGGACACAGGGGGGCGGCATGAGCCTCTAATCACAGGCGTTCTTAAAATTCTGTCGCCCCACCAGGGGCAAGGGCCCAACCATACAGCCCTAAAATTTAAAACCCCGGGGCCCCTACCACCCACCCTGGGGGTCACTGCCTAACGGCGGTAGGACACACACACAAAAACCAAAAAAAAAAAAAAAAAAACGCGAAAGGGGGGGAATAATGCGCGAAAGTTGGGATGATAAAAATTTATACTAGCCGCAAAAAACTCGGGATCGCAAACTCGCATAGGGGAAAAACTCGGGAGGGTAGTTAGAGGTTTAAACAGTATATATAGGTGATAGTAAAAATAGCCCGGGAAAGCGCCAAAAAGGAAAGTGGAGAAAAATGCAGTAAAAAATTTTTTCTACTTTCAAAATGCGGTATTCGGCAATAATTGACTGGAAGCTGGGTTTTTTTTAAAATAGCGTTGGCAGGTACATTAAGGGGCAAGCATTGTGAAGAAACCGGGGTTTTAAAAGCGTTCTGAAAAATAAAACATGCTGCTTTTTTCTCCAATTAAATTTGACCGCATCAAATAAAAATGCCCCAAAACCCCCCCCTGTAGACCACCTTAAAACCCCCCAAAGATAATGTTTTTTTGTTTTTATCACATTCATTTTTAAATTTGACTAGTAAAAATTTACGTCTACCAGCAAAAATTTTTATGATTTTAAAGGGCCCTACAGGTATTTTCCCAAGCGGGCGAAAGGCAACCAAACAAGGTAAGTTTTAGTATTTTTTAAAGGAAAGTTAAGCTTATTTACAAGAAACAAATTAAAATATTTTACCAAATTTGAGAAACTATAAGCCCCATTTCCCTTCGCAGATGGGTCGAAACAACTCCGGGTGGTACAGGTAGTCAATTATCATACTCGAGTGGGGTTTTCTCGATGTCCCAGAGTGTCGGACATCCGGGGAATGCAGTATCCGCCCCAAGGGCTTCTTGCTCCGAAAAAAGCTTGGTGAAGGGCAGTGTGCGGGAAAACAAAGCACTCAAGCCCCTCATGTGCTTCAGCTTCAACGCCTTCAGACACCCAGGGTATTTTTTTCTTTGAAGAAGGGGAATCGGGCAAGGGTTTAAGAGCGAGGGGTTATAGTTGGGTTTCCCCCTTTATTAAACGAAAAGGCCTAGAGGGTCCTATAAATCATCCGACATATAACCCCCACGAAAGTTGAGCCCCTATCAAAGCGGCGGGGATCCCCGGGAAACGTAAGGGGGGCGTGGCCGGCGAATTGTCACGTACTTCTGCAGTGTCAATGTCCAGAAAATTTTTCCCCTTCATAACGAACACCTCATTTTTTTCAACAACCGCAAGTTAATGGGTTTTTAAAAGCCATCAAAATCATAGATTTCACCCGTTTTTCGATGCACTTTTCAATGTTCCCAAAGGCTCTATCGCAAGCCTGTCTGTGCCCAGGTACCAAAAGGGGGCCCCAAAAGTGTTAAAACGCCCCCCATGAACTTCTGATATATAAAGCATCACATTAAATTTTTGTTTTTTGGGCCCCGAAATTTTCTGTACAAGCTTTAATGTCCCAAAAATCATCTTTTGCATATTCCTCGTCAATCCATTTCCCAGAAAAAGCAAATTTTTTCTATGCTTTTACGCCCCCCGTCACTTCGTCCCCCTAAATTGGATTTGTTCTTTTTTAGGTCTGAAAACAGAGTTTTACTCCCACTTTGCATTATAAAAGGCGACATGTAGAGATCTGGGATTGGAGAGTTTTTTTGTAGGGCAAAAACAAAAACCCCCAGTCAAATATTGCACGGATTATCTTTCAGATATTCTGACCCTGCCGGGGTAAGGCCAGGTGAATCGAGTTCCCCCTGCAATTTTGGGGTTCTATCTTCAGTGGCTGCCGCAAAGCCATTGTTCATCTTGCACACTTTGGGGCGGTTCTGTCGGGGGCTTAAACCCTAGTCGAAAGTTTTGTTAAACGTTGTCGAAATAGCTGTCCTTAACTAACGGGTGATCTGGGGGGTTCTCTTCCCTTAGTCGTGTACAGTCGATACATCTTCTTTAGTTGAGTTGCCCCTCTAGGTAACGAAAGTTAGGGGATTTGGCCGGGATAGTGGTACTAACAGTGGGAAAATGCCGATGTGGTCAAAAACGTTTTTTCTGAGGGCCTACTATCTCCCGGGCCCGGGGGTGCTGCCCCTCTGTCACCCGTTTTGGGCTTCCCCTTCGGGGTCATCAAAAAAAGGGTGTCTTGACCTGCCTCAGTGTGGCAATTGTTTTGAAAACCTTTATGCATACAGTGTAGACGGTTCATTGTAATGACGGTACTTAATAGCAGTGCGGCGGGGGAGGTTTTATTTGCGTCAGAACACGGCGCCGTTTTACAGGGACCTTCTGGGAATGTTTCTGAATGTAGGCTTTTGGAGGGCAAAAATCACCGGGGGTACCCAAAAGTTTTGTGAATGATATAATAAACGGGGATAGTTTTTTTGCGTAGCAGCCTCGCACAGGTGGGCCTAACTTCAGCTTAACCTCCCGCCCCGTAGCTCTGTGGTATAACTAGGCCCTGGTTCCCCTTTTTTTTTTGGGGACGTTTTGCTTCCCTTCGGCCGGATTACGCCCCTTGGCGGCCTGATAGGTCCGGGTCATCGGCGGACGTGTCACTGTCCGACATAATGCGTAGGAGCCCAGAAAGCACTATATACACAAAAAACACCACTGTACAATCCCAGATTAGGCGTCAAGGGGCGATGGAGGTACCTGGCAATGGGAGGGGGGATGGCGGGGTTACGGAGCTCGATTGGCCCAGTCTTTTTTTCTACTGTCAGAAACGCCTGCGCCATAGGCGGGCCCCCACGTGTGTACACAAGTGGCCTTACCTAGTCGTAGTCCCCCCCGGTACAAGCTAGACTCGCCGCGGCCGGCCTGGGGAAAAATGTTAGATGGAGGATTTTTCGACCCTATTGCGGGTTCATATTAAATTTTCCTTACTCGCCCGGGATAAAGGAGGGTTTGGGCAAAAATAATGCCATACCTAACCGATTTCGGTCTGGTGGCGTTAAACCCACTATGTTCTACCCTCTATGATATACTGTAATCTTCGTAAATGTTTTTTTTATAATATTTTCAAAAAAAAACATTAAAACACGCTAAGAAATGCCCTTACGAGATATGAAGAAATATGCATGAACTTAATATTCCTTAACTCTTTGCCATTTAACTTTGCGAGTCAACTTTTATCATGAAGGGTATCAATAGAAGCGCAAATTTTTTTACTTTCCATTGATATATTTCGTTTCTGTAAATAAATTTGAAGTGCATAAATTTGCGTTAAAAAAAATAATAAAAACATCAATCGGGTAAATTTTCCCCCATTGTGAGGTTTTTATTTTCTTATATATTTCATTTTTGATAAATAAATTTGCACATTATAAATTACGTTAACAAAAAAAATGCCTCATCAAACGGGAAATTACCCGTTGATGATTTTATTTATTTATTTAAAGCTAATTTTTTGCATGGTTTAATTAATTTTCAGATAAGAAAAATGCTAAGGAAAAGGAAAGCTAATAAAAATTGCGCTTTTTTTGATACCCTTCATGAAAAAGTTGACCACAAAGTTTTTAAAAAGGCGAAGATTTAAGTGAATATTAAGTTCATGATATTTCTTTGTCCTAATGGCATTTCTTTACCGTGTTGTACGTTTTTTATTTTATAATATTATAGAACAAAAAATTTACGAAAATTACAGTATATCATAATACCCGATAAACCATTTATTGATGCATATATTACTATATATATATATATATATAGAATCCCAGGGGGGGGGCCCTCCGATTCAGGGCAAGTTCAGCCCATGTGCAACAGGCCGAATCCGTGCGCAGTCCGGGTATACAGTGGTCTATGACTGCACGTATGTAAAATATTTCTATGGTTTTAAAAAAAAATCAATTGATTAAAATTACAAGCTGTGATGTAAGTAAAAAGTTTATATTTTTTAAATTTTCAATTATATGTAAAAAAAAAAAAAAAAATTTAATTAAATCTTAATAGTAGACATATAATCAGTACTCACACATACTAACATATACAGAATTAAACCCAAAAGGGTTCAAAATTAAGGGGACATATACGTAGATTCCCTGAGATGCTCCTCTCACCCTATGAGTAACTATACTATTGATATAAAGTGCTATCTGCTCGCTCCCAAAGGCTCATAACCAATTAAAAATTTTCATGGGGCAATGAGTGTAAATAACGGCCTAACCATGCAAGCATACGCGAAAACAAATTTCTGAAAATGTGTGTTAAACAAAACGTGGAAACATTAAAACCTTCCAAGGTGGTCTGGACTGAAATTGTCATTTCCTAGAATCCAGATCATCTCATTCTGGTGAATCATTTTTAGAACTAGATTTTCTGTATCTGGTGAAACATTCCTAGAATCCAAGATTTCTTGTGTCAAGTGAATCAAAGTTTTAATGTATTCCCTTCCATCCCATGAGTTTGTTGATAAATGTACTCTTGCCACAATTAGGCATACCCACAATGGCGACCTTCAGGAGGTGAGGGTTTGGCGGTGACACCACCTCTTGCTTCAGTAGGGCAGTCATCTCTTCCAGGGTCCTTGGCACCCCCTTTGCTTATATGCACTCTCCCAAACATCATTTCCTGAAAATTTCAATGGCAATAGTAACAGAGCATGGAAGGGAAATAGCCAATACTGTATTTTTTCACTGTGACTTTCTACTTTTGATTATTTTTCGAAGAAATTTTATATTTAAATTTTTTATATTTTATACTAAACTACAAGATCTTTTCACCCCAAGCTGATGTAAAATACTAAAAAAATATTTTCATCAACTCATCTCTCCATAGTGTAGTATCTAACGCATATCATTCTTATCTATAATAATATAAGCGAAAGTGTGTGTGTGTGTGGTGTGGTGTGTGTGGGTGTGTGCGTGCGTGCGTGCGTGCGTGCGTGCGTTGTGTGTGTGTGTGTGTGTTTTGTGTGTGTGTGTGTGTGTGTGTGTGTGGTGTGGTGTGGTGTGTGTGTGTGTGTGTGTCCGCGATAGGTGCCGCCCCCCCTGGCACAATCCCATCATGTGGCACAGTTTTGGAACCAGCTCGACCAGGGCACATTTTAAGCCCACTTATGAGAAAGATCCGATCACTTCTTCTTTTTTTTTCTTTTTTTTAGCAGCCTATTAGCGAGAATTGTGAAAAAAAGTGGGTTGCGAGAATTTAGGAAACCTTGATGTAGGGTGATGGGTATGGGGAGTGAATGTGTGGGGTGATGGGTAATGGGTGTGGGGTGATGGGTGAGTGAATGGGTGGGGGGGAGGGTGATGGCTGAGGGAAAAGATGGGGGGTGATGGGTAAGGGGTAAGTGAATGGGTGTGCGGTGATGGGTAATGGGTGGGGTTTGATGGGTAATGGGTGAGTGAATGGGTGGGGAGTGATGGGTAATGGGTGAGTGAAGGGGTTTGGGGGGTGATGTGAATGGGTTGGCATTAATACATACATTTCTACATCCATGATTTCAGGAAAGTTGGGAAGGGGCTATCTGGAGATCTGTGTTTGGTGGGCCTTTGGCCCACCAACACAGGTGGGGGTTTTTTTGGCCCACCAAACACAACAATACCCCTCCGCAGGAGCTAGCCAAAAAGTCCGCCGGAGGGCGGTTTTGGGGCTAGTAATACATGTAGGTGAAAAGATCTTATTCCTCATTATTCATTGACTGTATTTGGCATAGTGCATCCCCTTTTTTTCTTGAGGGCAGTGCATGGAATGGAGAAAGAAGCCTGGAAAGCGGCAACAAAGTCTCTGAGGCACCACGAAGCATCAGCCGTCTAATCAGGGGTGGGTAAAAGATCCACTGCTTTGTACCATTTCTGAAAGAGCAAGTTTAGTATTCAAAGTACCGCCACCACATGTATAAGTATAGTGCTCTATACAATAAAATGTGTTTCCAGAGCCCACCACCAACCAGTATCACACTCTACTGTATACTATTCATTTATAGCTCTGATACCTTTTCCCTCCCTCTGGGACCATCCCCTAAGGGGGTACCCTTGGCAGGAGATCCTTTCCACCTCTCCCTACCCAATCAGTCCCCCCTTTTGCAGGTTCATGACACCTTTCCTCGAGAGGCATCTCTTTCATTAATGCTTAACTTTACACACCTTCCATTTTCTGAGAGGACTACTCTCATGGAAGGACCCCTTGTTTGACTCAACACTTTCTTTCACAAACTCTTCTCTCTCATTCTTGGTTAAGGAATGCTAATATAACACGAGCATACTGCAGTTTCATCTTTCTAAATATTGTTTTTAGATTTATCTATGATTAAAAAAATGTTCCTCAGCTTCCAAACCCCTCAAAGGGCCCCCGCTTGGTTTGTGTAATTTTTAGTGTTCCGTTTCACTAGAGCAAATGCACATTTGGTCCCTCGGAATTGCAACTCACATAGATTTCAAATTAAATACAAAGAAAAATATTTGATCTCATTAAATCAATGCCTTGTTTAAGTCCAAACCCAAGAAATCTATGAGGTTATTGTGGAGTTTAACTCTGAGGTTGTGAAACTACATTTTTCACTTCCGCATTATAGTCTAGCCTCATAGGAAATACAAGATGTCCAGCAAGTATAATATCAAGGTGCAAAATTGAAGAGTACCCCCACCATTAACACGAAGGACACGTGATAAATACATAAAATGTATGATTTCTTACCAAAATTCCAAGAGATAATGAGGAAATTTTCAACACTTCAGATTCCCATGAAAAGAAAGAAATTTCGATAGATCTTCAGTATGCTAAATATGAGTTTAAAGTCAGTTTTTTTATTACTAATATTCGGAAACCTATTTCACCCAATCTTTACATATACAGAGGGTTCCCGAAGATACGAGCAGTTAGGTTCCACCTGGCATACTCGTTAAGTGAAATCTCGTATAACGAAACACATAAAATAATGGTAAAAAAATAGGTTTGGTTCCAGGACCATCAAAAAAAAAAAATAAAAAAAAAAAATAAAACCAGTTTTTCAAGCTAAAATAAATACAGCAAACACAACAAACACACAGCGTCTATATTACCCACACTGTACTACCTATTCTGTAGAAAAAGCATTCTGAAAAAGAAAATAGCACACAAAATAACATAAAATACACATTAATTAAACATAAAACATGCATAACAAGCAAAAAAAACATTGTAATGTATGGGACCCGCGTGATACAAGAGAAGGTAGTGTACGGTCCCAAGGTTGGGGCCGCACACCTGGCTAATTACCCCTAAAGGTTAGGCCACGCCATATGCTTAATTACCCCTTTAGGTCAAGCCCTTTCTAGGGGTTACCTGACTGCGGTCCCAAGGTTTGGAGCCGGGACACCTGGCTAAATTCCCCCAATGTCAGGCCGCGCCATATGCTTAATTACCCTTCAGGTCAGGCTTGCTAGGGGTGACCTCACTGGGGTCAACCAAATCCCCCTTTGTCCAGCCCGGGAGTGGTAGGGCTAGCATTTTGAACTTGATAATTTTACTCACCCCAGTTTGAATGTCGTATCATTGGATAATCGATCTCGTATATTGCAAATAGACCCTTACTTACACATCTCGTATCATCGGATTCTCGTATACCGAATGCTTGTATAACGGGACCTCCCTGTATAAACAATGGGAATAACCATACTGTTTCTCTAAATCACCTGCAACATTGTGGCAATCCCCCCCAAACATGTGAGACATACTCCATACAAGGGCGGATAAGGCCCCTGTACAGAGCAAGCAACTGTGAGGGAGAAAAGAATAGACGCATATGCCACAGAAAAAACTAACTTCTTAGAAGCTGTTTCAGCAAGAGATGAGAGGTGAAATTTCCGGTTCAGATTTTTAGTAAAGGATAGACCAAGAATGTTCATTGTAGAAGAGGGAGACAGTTGAGTGTCATTGAAGAAGAGGGGATATATAACCAAACCTAGTATTTTGGTACTTTCAACAAGTAATTGAGTACGAAGTAAATAGTACTCTTTTCTAATGTATTTTGATGTGTTAAGAATGATGGTCACATTAAAAATCATCAGAAATGCCTAATTTTGCAATTATCCCGGAGTCGGTGTCAGAGCGCCGGTCACAAGCGGCATTAAAACAGGGCGTACCCAAACATAGCATCCTGCGTTACTTTATGATCAACCATCTTTGGAGCGACCATAGGAGTTTATGACAGTTTTCGGCAAGTTAAGTAAAAAATGCGCCATTTTGTCTCACTATGGGTGAAGGACTTAGCTATGCAATATCATGGATCTCTCCCCCGGAAACTCCAGTCAAAAAACAAAAAAGGAAAAATAACAAATTACCTCTTGGGTTGTGTGGAAAAGTTTGCAAACATAGAATGGCTGCTGAACGTTGGAGTATACATTACTCGTCAAAAGTATGCGGCGCCCTGCTCCCGCCCCCGCACAATAAACAATACATAAGGAAATTTATAGAAAATAATGCATTATAATTACCTTTTAATACTTGATTGGGTGGCCTTTTCTCTTCTTCACGGCTTGGAGACATCGGGGTAGTGCAAGAGCTAGGTTTCTTAGGTGTTCAGGTGAGATGTTTGCCCAGGACTCACGGATGGCCTTCTCGAGCTTGGGTATGGAGCTGACGTCTTTCCCTGCAGATCCTTCTAGGACCATGTGCCAGAGGTTCTCAATTGGGTTGAGGTCCGGGCTGTTACCTGGCCAATCCTTTAGGAAGGGTACCATGCAGTCATCAAGCCACTGAGTGGCAGATTTGGCAGTGTGAGCAGGAGCACCGTCCTGTTGAAACACACTGGCACATGTGAGCTCAAAAGAGTCTGGCAAATGTTCACAAAGCAACTCCAGGTAAACAGCTTGATTCACTATAAGGTTTTTAGGAAGCACAACAAACTTGCCTAAACCTCTGCCAGAGAAACAACCCCACACCATAAGTGAATCTGGGTGTTTTACGGTGCTCTCCACATACCGTGAGTCGAGGGGGTCACTGCCTGGGCGACGGTACACTCAAGCTCCTCGGTTACATGTCACAGTAAATGTTGCCTCATCAGACCACAACACTGACAACCAGTCATCATCAGTCCAAGCAAGATATTTCTTGGTGAAGGTGACCCTGCGAGCTCTCTGCGCGCGTGTAAGAAGTGACTTCTTCAGTGGCTTGTGGCTAGTATAACCCAACTCGTGCACTCGGCAAGATACGGTACGCACAGACACTGCACCAAACACTTCAGGGTTGTTTTCCTTCAATACCCTTGCTGTAACGTGAGGGGTACTCTCCAACGAACGTTTTAGAACGTTCACAGACCTTTGAGAAATCTTCCTGGGACGACCAGGCCGAAGTTTCTGTGATGGCGTTTCACCGCTGTTTTCCTCTCTGAAACGCGCCAAGTACTTCCTCACTGTTGACTTAGCCACACACAACAACTCACTTATTTCTTTCATTTGGTGGCCTGCATCCTTTAAACCAATGATCTGAGCAATGTTTTTTTTGCTTAGTTCCTTGGTAGATGCCATAATAAAAATATAATACCACAATCACCACTGATAAGTGCAAAACACAAGACAGGGTCACGACTCACGGTATGTGGAGAGCACCGTAAAACACCCAGATTCACTTATGGTGTGGGGTTGTTTCTCTGACAGAGGTTTAGGCAAGCTTTTTGTATTTCCCTAAAAACCTTAAAGTGAATCAAGCTGTTTACCTAGAGCTGCTTTGTGAACATTTGCCAGATTCTTTCGAGCTCACACGTGCCAGTGTGTTTCAACAAGACGGTGCTCCTGCTCACACTGCCAAATCTGCCACTCAGTGGCTTGATGACTGCATGGTACCCTTCCTAAAGGATTGGCCAGGTAACAGCCCGGACCTCAACCCAATTGAGAACCTCTGGCACATGGTCTGGAAGGATCTGCAGGGGAAAGACGTCAGCTCCATACCCAAGCTCGAGAAGGCCATCCGTGAGTCCTGGGAAAACATCTCACCTGAACACCTAAGAAAAACCCAGCTCTATCACTACCCGACATCTCCAAGCCATGAAGAAGAGAAAAGGCCACCCAACCAAGTATTAAAATGTAATATTATAATACATTATTTTCTATAAATTTCCTTATGTACATTGTTTGTTGTGCGGGGGTGGGAGCAGGGCGCCGCATACTTTTGACGAGTACTGTAGATATGTAACCAATTTATTAACCCCTTCCGCACGTCACGTACACATGTACGGGATGAGCGTATATGTAAATTAAGCTGTTACGTACCCATATACAGGGAGGTCCCGTTTTTACAAGCATTCGATATACGAGAATCCGATGATACGAGATGTGTAAATTAGGGTCTATTTTCAATATACGAGATCGAAAATCCAATGTTACGACATTCAAACTGGGGTGAGTAAAATTACCAAGTTATTTACTAAAGTAAATTACAAGTTATTTACTAAAATTATAAACATTTACTGACTACGTATATGATTTTTACCTAAGGTTGTACGATAATCAATCTGAAAATAACGTACAGACTGGCCAACGACTGCTCGAGACTGGTATTAGCAGAGGTAGGAAGTCTCCAGGCTCGCTTATTATTGTTTTGGTATGCTATGAAATATAATTTCTCTAGGTGAATGTAGAATATGATTGCATTTGGATGGATATCATTCATATATATGAGTAAAGAGATGAAATACAAGCAAGGGACTCATCCACGTCTGGCAGCGCGGCCTTTGGTAGCAGCAGCAGCAGCATGAGCCAGCTCATGAAGCCCGTGAGGTGGATATCAACACCATTAGACCAAGGGAGATAGATGTCATTGGTAATATTTAGTAGGGGGAGCGAGAACCCCTTGAGGAATCCTATGATCCCTGGTGATATTCCTATGGTGCTATCACAGGCGTGGGAGCTGACTGTCTTCAGGAAGGCACAGGTGAGGCGGATGACGGCGGGTTTTTACTCAAAAGTTTTGAGTGGCGGCGCCGCTGGAGCCGCCACGGTAGGTTTGGGCAGGATTAACGTCTTATACTCGTTATTATACAACTAGTGATTATGGTGAGATGTTATATACAAGTGTCATTATCTATATCAATGTAGCACCATGTTTCACCTTAAATAAGGGTGATTTAAAGATTGTTATGATGAGGCGCGACTGGCGGGGCAGTGATGGAGAAAAATTCTTGCTGCGGGGCCGCCCCATGACACGAAAATTCACTATTTCAACCCACATACACACTTCACCACCAAAACACTAGCAACACAGGCTCCTTACTTATATATCTTACTATCTGATACATTAAAACTCCTTAAAATGCAAGCATTCCAAAAAAAAAACGAGAATTAGTTTGAGATGACGAGGACAAAGGCGGAGAGAGGCAGTCTGGCATGCCATTCTTGCCCGGAAATATGTCTCGCTGACTTGTGATTGGTCGAGAAGTTTTAAAAACAGTTTATCATGTGGCTGGTGACTGATGATGAGCTTGATGGACATCATTTATGTTTTATGTTTAATTAATGTGCAGTTATGTTATTTTTGTGTGCTATTTTCTCTTTCAGAATGGTTTTTCTACAGAATAGGTAGTACAGTGTAGTTAATATAGACGCTGTGTGTTTGTTGTGTTTGCTATAGTTTATTCTAGCTTGAAAAAACATGTTGTTGTTTTTTTTTTTTTTTTAATTGATGGGGTCCTGGAACCAAACCTATATTTTACCATTAGTATGTGTTTCGTTATACGAGATTTCGCTTTACGAGTATGCCAGGTGGAACCTAACTGCTCGTATCTTCGGGACCTCCTGTACGTGATTAATTCTAAGGAATACTGTAAGACGGTTTTGTTGCTTGGAGTTGTATTTATGGTACTGTATGCCGCACTGGGGATACTGGAAGCTCCGCCCACTCCACCAGCAGCTAATCAGAGACGTAACGTCACGCTGTCTCGATAATAGGAGGAAATTTACGCAAGGGATGCCAGTCGTGCTTATGCCTCCAGCAAGGAAGGATATACTGCTTTGTGTCTCCGTAGCTTAGCAATCTTGGATCTGTTATATTTCGTGCGTTTTTCACCATGGAGGCTGATACAGAGTTCACTTCCGGTTCAGAATACCGGCCAGGTGACTCTGATCGTTGAGAACAGTGATCTAGATGATGATAGTGAAGATGAAATATGGGCTGACAACGAGGCTGTTGTGTGACGCAGGGTGGTCTTTCATATCTGACATCTTTGAAGACGCTAGACTAGACGCTGTGCCCGCGTTGAGTGGTGACGTCACCGGGGAGATTCGTGCGTCCGTGCCCAGTTTTTCCTCCCCAAGAGAGGCGTTTTGTCACTTTTTTGATGCGGAAGTGATAGATAAATTATGTTTGTGGATGAACGAAAGGGCTGCTGAATATTTTACTAGTACAGGTAAAAGAAAAGTTAATGGAATTATTTGGGCGGATACTCTGCGGGGGAGCGAGCGGGCAAGAGCGGTATAGCGCCTAATGAGCGGGCTGCGCGCGCGGTGCGGAAGGGGTTAATTATACAAAAGCTACAAGAAAAGGCAGGTAATAATGGACGAGGACTTCGCGGTCATTTTCAGAGACACCGACTATTTTTTCCTGGCCTACAATAGCTGGTTTCTAATGCATATAGTTTTATTTTGCGTAAATCCTTAAAAAAAAAAAAAAATTAAATCTTCACCAAAATTTTATGGTACCGTTTCCATAAAAAAACACTATCTCCATCAGAAAAAGCACTAAAACTTGGCGGGAACAAAAATTGGTCAGGTATTATAGGTTTAATGAAACCTCACCTAACTTTATATGTTTAATGAAAAACTAACCTGATAGGTTTAATGAAACCATACCTAACCTTAAAGGTTTTAAGGAAAACTTAAAAACCTAAACATTAACCACAAAAGTATTACCTACCTAAAACCTGTATAGGTTCATAAAAAAACCCTATAAGGTTTAGATTTAGGTTCATTAAAACCTTTAAAAGGACCCTGACTAATTTTCCCGGCCAGTTTAGATTTTTTTTGTTTTACCCTATGGCATTTTGCGCAAAAAATAAAAACTCATCTCCATTAGGAAAAAAGCCACCTATTGTCGGCCAGGATAAAATAGACGGTATGTCTCTGAAAAACGGACCGCGAAGTTCTCGGTCCATTTATAAACCAAAGGAATCTATTACTAATTCCAACATATTCAAATATTTACAGTAAAAATCAGCAAAATTTTTGTCTAATAAGTTTTAGGAGTGTGACGAAACCTTCCTGTGGCTAAAAGTGATCTTCAATTCTTTAGATGTGAGTTTTCTCAAAAATTAGTTTTCGTCGGGACAGTACCTTACAAAAATTATATTGATTTAGATGATTAATTAATAAGGAATTGGCCAAAAAGTGATAAAATTTCAATTGACTTTTGCTAACTACACACGAGTAGTTAAATAAAGTGTGATAGCAATTTTTTTAAATCTAATTGTAAATGAATAAAATAAAAAACAAAACACAGTCATGATTTTACTTTGTCTGTTTGGATAAAAATCGCTTATACCTAAAAAAAAAAAATCCGACGAAAACAATTGAAAATACGATCCAATCAGAATTCTGCTAGAAGGGGGGACCATTCATAGCGTAGATAACAAGTATAAAGTCGCCACCCTGCATTCATGTCGCCAGTGACATATATTACGAATTATAGCTTTACTGCAAGATTTTTATGAGCAATGCAAGATGATACACAGTAGTTTTCTACATAACTGTATAAATCTTCACCCTTGTTTTCAGCGTTGTGTTAGGCTTTGTATCTGCGAGTATATACGTTTCAAATCACTACGCGTTTTTTTTCTTCGTGGGCGACGGAAGACGTAGGGAGGACACTCAGAAAAAACACTAGATGGTGGACTTTATTGTTGGCGGCCACTCTGGTGATATTTTTTTGTAAATTTGTTCATTTTATAGCCAAACTAGAACCACAGATGAAGGGACACCAAATTGACACCAATTCCAGAATAGACCTCTTTCTACTTTCCTGAAATTCATGGATGTAAGGAAATGTAGGTATTAACGCCCAACCACACGTCGTGAAAACAGAAGAAAAAAAAGTCGTCCTGGCGTGACTTTACTGTATCGCCGGTACCAAAGGAGTTCGTTCATATGACACCAAGACAAGCTCATCACATTATTTGTGTTTTTTTACCCAACCGGATTTTGAACAGAAAAAGAAGATCATAAAAATAGGTCAATAATAATCAACAACGACTTAGAAAATTGGTGGGGTATTATTTTTAACGATGGAACCAAACTCCCTACACAATTGAGAGCCTGTTTTTGTTTAACCTTATTGTATTCTAGGAGACATGTTCTCTTGAGCTTACGTCGCAAATCCAAATAGTTTCGGAGATATAGAAAATGTTAGTAGGGGGAGGGTAATATGAGTCTCCTGTGTTACAAAAATGGCCTCCCGCTTTCCTCTTCTTGTGACCAACATCAATGTTTGTTGGGATTTATTAAACTTTTTATTATTGGGACCCAGTTAGGAGGTAAAGGGTTAGGTAACGTTAAGGTTAGTTTAGTTTAGGTAAGGTAAGGTAAGTTAAGTAAGGTAAAGGTTTCAGGTTCGGTTCTAGGTTAGGTTAGGTTAGGTTAGGTTAGGTTAGGTTAGGTAAGTAAGGTAGGCACGGGTTGCACCTCCGAAACCAACACAATTGCAGGTCACAAGAAGAGGAAGAGGGGAGGCATTTGTAAACAAGGAGTAATATTTCCTCCCCACCACCTAAAAAAGTTTTATAACTCGAAAACTATGTGTGCGACGGTAAAGCTCAACAGGAGGAAATGTTGCTAGAATACAATAAGGTAAACAAAAAAAAAAAAAACCATGCTCTTAATGTGTAGGGAGTTTCGGTTGCCAGCGTTAAAAACAATTTAACAATTGGTAAGTGTTTCTTTCAGGACCTACACATTACTGTGAAAAAATTCATGGAATCAAAGGAAATATTAAGTTGATGTTGGATAAATGTGACGGGGTACCACCTTAGGCCAGGGGTACTACGGTCCGTCTATTAAGACGCGGCGTGTTAAATATGTAGTTTACATAACAGTTATAGAGGTTTACTCGAGTGTAAAACGGGTCCCCGAAATATTTGCCAAACCTGGGGTTTGGCATTACTTTATGCCAAAACCCAGGTTTTGGCATTAAAACTAATCAAAAACCTTTCTGAGCGCCATCTGGCGAGGACCATGCACCCCTCAGGGAAATTTATTACAAAACCTGTTCCATGCTAAATAAATAAATATATATATAACCAATCAAAAAACCCTTCGCTCGCGGGTTTAAGGTCTCGCGGAGTTGATTACTCGCGGGGGTTTTCAACCACCCGCACTTTTTTTTTTTTTTTTTTTCTTTTTCTTTCTTCTACTCCCTCCCCAATTGCTTGATGTATGGTAGTATGCCTCACATGTTTGGGGGGAAATCAACTCATTAAAGCTCTCCTAAACAGGGGTGAGTCAAAAAAGGTTTTCGTACATCAATCCCCTCCTCTGACTGGACTGGTCTTAATCTTAAATTCACCGCAGCAATGTTCTTCTCTTGCTCTCTCCTACCGTATTTTCAGCTCACTGCTCTTCTGAACTTGCTAACGCATGCTACCCACTCCCCGCGGCCTCCGCGCACAAGGACTTTCTTACTCATTTCTAATCCCTATTTGTCATCTTTCCTAATGCCAGAATTAATCAGTATCTTTACTCTTTCCTCCCTTTCACTGGTAAAACTCTG
Source organism: Chionoecetes opilio (assembly GCA_016584305.1). Lineage (NCBI taxonomy): Eukaryota > Metazoa > Arthropoda > Malacostraca > Decapoda > Majidae > Chionoecetes > Chionoecetes opilio. Next base: position 8,187 of record JACEEZ010005347.1, on the reverse strand, counting down.
GAACTCTTCCTGTTTTCTATTTTTACACTTCCTATGGAACTACATCTTTTCAAAAAGAAGGAGTACAAGACACCTTCCCGAAAACTAAATTGACACTACCACCTCTGTTTTTTATTTATTCTCTATGTCTTCTTTATAGGAATGGCGCTAAGCGGGCTTGTGTCTAATATAAAAAAAAAAAAAAAAAAAAAAAAAAAAAAAAAAAAAAAAAAAAAAAAAAAAAAATTGATGGGTAAAATTATAATGGTAATAAATGTCTGCTCGCGGATTTACGAACTCGCGGGTGTCATATGTTCCCTAACCCCCGGCGAGAATGAAGGGTTTATTGTATATATATTATATATATATATATCTAGATATTATATATAATATATATATATATATATATATATATAGATATATATTATATAGATATCAAAGTATATACCTCGATCTACCAGGAAAAATAGTAATATAAGCTTGTTATTCTGTATATATACAAAAAAACCAAGGAATATTGTTATGCCAAAATTCTCAGAATTTTATGCCAAAAACCCCCTCAGAATTTTATTGCAAAAACATGCTTCATGATAAATGAAAAAAACATATAAAACAGTAATATACCCCCCCCCCCCCCCCCCCGATCTACAGGAAAAAAAATAACATATAAAATTGATACTTTCTTATAATACAAAACAGAATATCGTTATGCCAAAAACCCTTAGAATGTAAGTGCAAAACCTGTTCCATGATAATAAACATATATCAAAGTATTATACCTCGATTCTGACAAAGATCTGATGGTTTTGGTATTATGAAGAAGTAACAAGTTAGATGTTATTTTCTGCGTAGACGAATTGGTAATCATACCCTTTGATTAATTATTATTTAGGCATGAAACAGGGTTTTGTAATAAATTCTCGAGGGTTGCATGTCCTCGCCAGGATGGCGCCCTCAGGAAAGGTTAGATTGATTAGGGCCAAAGGTTGTTTGATTACTTTATGCCAAAACACCTAGGCTTTTGGCATAAAGATGCCAAAACCGGTTTTGGCATATTTCGGTTGGGACCGCTACCACAAGTAAAAAATACTTCCTTCCGTCCTAGAAGGCCATTCCCCGCCTTCCGATGACTCTTGAATTACCTGATTACAATCATGCCAGTGATTTAGGAAGTAATAAAAAAAGGTGTAAACCAGGTGAGTCGCCGTAATAGCCCAGGCCCCCACGATACCTGGACAACTGTCGCCGAAGAATATTCTCGCCGGCACATGGGGAGGAATTCTCGGTTTTGTGTTTCGACGAGGAATTCCTATCGGCGGAACAATTCCATAAACCCGCTCCACAGCAATGGGAAATGGTCACCTCCGCTACTACATAGGTACACGTTTACACACAAGGCCAAAAAATATTACATTAATTACATGAGCTGTCAACAATGAACTTACGAAAAATTATAGTTATAGAATCAACAATATAATAAACTATTGCTTATCCTTCAATCTTACCAACAAACGATGTTTCTTGTTCTTGTTTTAGGGCTGCGAGGAATTCCCTTTGGGGAACACTATGAACCCTGGTGATGTTCCATGATGTTATTCACAGGCGTGGCTAGTTGGACCTGGCCTCCTAGGAAGGCACAGGTAAGCGAATTGACGGGCGTGTTGCCGTGAGGGGTGGCGCCTGCCGAAGGGCCAGCAAGGGTGGGCAGGTCAAAGGGTGGTTGACGTCAGGGCGATGAGTTGAGGGACTGTAAAGCACACACGGTGGGAGGTGGGAAGCGCGGAAACTGCAGCCAGGCAAGTGTTAATAGTCTCCGGAACATTCATGCCCCAGGGCAGTGAGGGACCCGGGGACAGACGAAAGACGGTGCAGGTGAGGGCCCGTGAGTGTCAGTGTGCCCCAGCGGAAGGGGTGGAGAGTGACATTCAAGGGACACAGGGTGACTTGTTTCCTTATCCCCGGGCTGGGGGGAAGAGTCATTGGTGCGGTAGGGAGATTTTCTAAATAAAGCTCTACGCTCAAAGGCCGTCTCTCGGGCTTCACATCCTCAGCCACTTTCAGCCTGACATGATCTTATTCATGTACGTAAAATTTCCTGTGCTTTTCGGGACATAGGGGAACTCTGTAGTTGTTAGTGGTTAAGCACATCGCTTACAACCGAGAAGTCCCGGGTTCGATCCCCGGGCGGAGCGAACGATGATGGGGTGGTTTTATTTAAAATCCCCTAGCCCTGTCCACCCAGCAGTGGAATGGGTAACCGGTGCCAAGCCGGGGGTTTGTAAACCCCCCCCCCCGGGGTGTGGCTTCGGCCAACACTAATATGCAGCAAGCGGTAGATTCACTAATGGCTCTGATAACTGATAATGCTCTGAGCATATCCTCTAAAGTCCAAGGGGTTCTCAAACTGGGGTGCCGCTGCAACCTGGGGTGCCACGGACCAGCGCCTAGGGGTGCCACAAGATTGCCATGAATTTTGGCAAATAATGGCAATAGAAGTATAGTACTCCTTGCGTAACACAATGTTCTTTGTTTATACGCGTCGGCGTCCAGACCTGATCGGGTTCCTTGTTCCCATTTTTGTTCAGTGAGGCACTATAACAATCGAGCTGTACCGGTTGTCTTCCTTGCTGCTCTGATATTCTGGCAAGCTGATATTGAACTTGCAATGGATAAAGTTTGTCATTAAGAAGAGAAAAACCTGGAGAGTATGGTGAGGGTGAAGAAGGAAAACGAAAGTAGAAGTTAACGAGTGAAAAGCATTTGGCCATTCCCACAGCAAAAAAATCAAGCTTCCAAAAAAAAGCAGGAAAAAGCGCTCCTATTTTGGATAATAATGATCTGATTGGGATTCTTTTGTGTGGGCGATGAGGTAATCCTACCACCACTGTGTGTATTGGGTGATAAATTAGCTAAATGAGGGCGATGGTACCCAGCAAATTAACAAGGAGGATTCTGATCTTTGAACACATGGTTCATCTTGCCAAACAAAGCCTCGTGATCATACTTTGAAGGGACTTTTAAAATGAGCAAAAACAACCAGAGGGGTGAGCTTTTAAAACAGTCACAGCTTCTGATCAAGCACAAGAGGCCAGCTACTTAGTTGCAGAGTTAGTCGCTAAAAGCATGAAAACACCTCATTACAATAGCAGAGGGACACTAACTTCTTCCGGGCTTGCCTAGGGCCATTGTGTAAAAAAAACACCATGTTTGGGAAGTGAAGGCAGAAAACAAGGAAAAAAAAACTTCCCGTCTCGGCTTAGTTACCATTCCAGCAGACGGATTCATGATATGTCAGCAGACATAGAGGAAAACTGTACTTGGGCCTCTTGTAGGGACAAGTGAAAATGTTTGCAACTTCAGGTAGATGGAGTCCACAGAATTGGAGGTAAGTCTCAACTATAGGCATTCATTCGCTACATTCATGATGTTAAAATATGGATCAGTTTTTTTGGTTGTAAGGAACTTGAGGTAAACAAAAAACCAAACAGGCAATTCGATATTTTCGCTACCATTAAGTGAGTACATTAAAAAATCAGTTGGTTGTCCTGGAAATCTTGTGTAGGATTTGTTACAGACGGGGGGCCTGCCATGATTGGCTCAATTAAAGGATTTGTGTTTCACTAGTGAAGAAAGGAAACAAGCAGGCAAACAAAAAACCACATTGCTTTCTCCATCGTGAAAGCGCTGGTTGCTAGGAACCAATGGCCAATGGATATTTGAAGTCTGTAATGGAGAAGTTGTAAAAAAATCGGTGAACTGTATAAAGAGTCGGCCACTTAGACTCGTCTTGTTTGCTAAGCGGGGCGAAGAGGTGAAGGGCCAAAACCATGTGAAATCTTCTTCTAAACACGGAGGTGAGATGGGCGGTCAAGAGGGAAAGTATTGTCACGTGAGTATGAATGAAGGGACAGAGAATGCTTACTTTTTGCACCCTGAACAAGCAAAGAGGAATTCTGTGACTTACTGGCAGATGACCACTGGTCTGCCCAAATTGCTACTTGGTAGGACGTATTTGAACATTTAAACAAGGTTAAAAATTCCAGCATGCAAGGTAAATCAGAAAATATCTTATCTTCCACTGATTAAAATAAACACTCTGAGAAGAAAAACTGCGATGTGGGTTGGCAGAGTTAAAGAAAAAGGCAATTTTGGATATGTTCCCCACATGCTGGCAGCAGCAAACAAGCGGTAGGGGACGTAGATTCGTAGAGAGATCAATTTTCTATTATTTCTGAGCATCTTGAGGAAAACTGGAAAAAGACAATCAACTTAGCACTATTTTACAGACATATCACTGAAAAACTATGGACATGGGATAAGAAAATAACCCATTTGTTGCACCAGTATAAAAACCCAATTCTTCAGCTTTTACCGGGGGCGTACCCTCACGGAAGAAGCGGCAGTTAGTGGAAATTGAGCGTAATTGATCGTAACCTTTGAAGTTATCTGCAATGCAGCTAGCCTCTTGACGAAATTTCTGGGTTTCAGATGAAGGCTAAGTTCATCCCCAAGTTGTTAAAGAAAGCTCTGGTTGTAATGCCTGATCCAGTTTCTCTACATTTACCTGGTGTGAGCTGGATTTTTCTGTTCTAGCAAACATTAAAAACGAACAAGAGGGAAGATTGCAAAACTCTTGAAGAAGAAATGAGAGGTCTGTTTTTGTCCACTATTCAACCCAACTTGGAAAAGATCTGTCAGTCACATCAAGCACCATGTATCTCACTAAAATGGCAGGTTAGCTTTTTGTTTGTTTGGCTTATTTTGGAAATCAGTGATTATTTCAGCCTTTTTTCTTCTTTCTTTTTTATGCTTTACTTTTACATTTATAAACTCTTGTACGTTAATCTAATTATTCTGAAATCTAAATTACATGATGAGTTCTATGTTTTGGGGCAGGTACTACAGTAGCCTAACATCATATGGTAATTTTTGGTTTGAGTACGGATAAAATTTTAAATAATTAATTAAAAAAGTAATTCCAACAGGTACAATTTTATATCAGACAGTTAATTTCATGTGAGGAGGGGTGATGGTGACAAAAAAAAGGGGTGACACAGTAAAGGATTATATAAATCCGGGTTGCCATCACTGACAAAAGTTTGCGAACCTCTGCTCTAAAACAAAAAAAACAAAAACAAGAAAAAAAAAAACAAGAAACAAGAATATCAGAATTACCCTCAAACAACAAACTGAAAAACAGTTCTTAATAAACAAATGTAGTCTTAGCCATTTATTTGTCTGCACTGGTTGAAAAATAATTGGCAAAACAATGAATACCTTGGAGGCTCTCACCCTTTGCGACATTTCCAAGAAAACCAGTTCACGGAAACCCAAGAATTCAGGGCGTTCCATTTGCGCACGAAAAAACTGGGTCCGAGGCAAAGCGCGTAGTGACTCAGCAAACAGGTGAAACTTTCTATACGCAATTGGAGAGGTGGGTAGCTGGGTAGAGTTTTTCAGTTAATAACAAACCAATGGTCGCCTTGGGCCCTATTTCTCTTTATTCGTGAAGGGTTTCGCATGCAACGGGGAGTCGGAGGGGATGTCAGACTGCATAAAAAGAGCATACATGGCTGGTGCGAGGCCATGCGTTTCCCGCGATCTTAAACTTGATATGATCCTTCACATAACCAAGCTAGCTGGAGTTATATTCTCTCGTTTTCCTCTCTCTCTCTCGTTATCTCTCTCTCGTATTTCTCTCTCGCGTATTCTCTCTCTCGTTATCTCTCTCGTTAATCTCCTCTCTTCGTATTCTCTCTCTCGTTATCTCTCTCCTCTCGTTATATCCTCTCTTATCTCTCTCTCTTTCTCCTCTCCCGTTTTCCTCTCTCTCTCTCTCTCTCTCTCTCTCTATCTCTTCTCTTATCTCTCTCTCTCGTTATCCCTCCTCTCTTTTTCTCTCTCTTTTTCTCTCTCTCTTATCTCTCTTCCTCTTCATCCTCTCCTCTCTTCCTCTCTCTCCTCTTTCTCTTCTCTCTCGTTTCTCTCTCTCTCGTTATCTCTCTCTCTCGTTATCTCTCTCTCTTTTTCTCTCTCTCTCTCTCTCCTCTCTCTCCTCTCTCTCTCTCTCTCTCTCTCCCTCTCTCTCTTCTCTCTCTCTCTCTCTCTTCTCTCTCTCTCTCTCTCTCTTCTCTCTCTCTCTCTCTTCTTTCTTTCTCTCTTCTCTCTCTCTCTTTTTCCCTTCTCTCGTTACCCTCTCTCTCTCCCCTTATCTCTCTTCCTCTCTCTCTTTCTTCTCTCTCTCTCTTCTCTCCTCTCTTTCTCTCTCTCCTCTCTCTCTTTCTCTCTTCTCTCTTTCTCTCTCTCTCGTTTCTCTCTCTCTTTTCTCTTCTCTCTCTCTCTCTCTCCTCTCTCCTCTCTCTTTCTCTTCTCTCCTTCTTCTCTCTCTCTCTCTCTCTCTACTCTCTCTCTCTGACCCTCTCTCTCTTTTTCTCTCCTCTATCTCTCTCTCTCTCTCCCTCTTTTCTCTCTCTCTCTCTCTCTCTCTCTCTCTCTCTCCCCTCTCTCTTCTCTCCTCTCTCTCTTTAAAATTGCCTCGCCACTGAGTATGTTTGTAAACAAAAAAACGGGTTTTTGTGTTCCATTTGTGACACGCGAACCCAACCCTGAACCCCAGAACCCAACTCTGAACTGAAAGAACTGGTTCATGCAACTTGGGCACAAATGGAAGAGGCCTTTTGGGAAAACTCAATCTTTAAAAACCGTCTTTTCATGAAAAAAACGCAAGTTCAAGCAGAATGAGGTTTCAGGAATATCTACTTGTATGTAAGCATTCACTGAGTACCGGGTTTTGGGTGTGTCTGTCTGTTTTGCGAGGGAACATTTAACCAAGAAGTAATTTAAGTGCTTGGCACCTCAACAAACAGTCCGGGATGGAAGACAGTTGAAAGCGTTTGTTTACTATTTCCCCCGCCGCGAATTCTAAGCCCCCCCACCTCAATCTTTCCCCCTGAATCAATCAATCAACCCTTCACTCTGAATGCCCTATGCCTCTGGTTTTCCTATTGTAACGAAAGAGGGGGGGGGCAACCCCACCCTTCTCAAACTTCTTCACACACTAAAAGGAATAAGGAGACGAAAATAAGCACGAAATAAGGAGACGAAGTCTCCTTTATGTGGGAAAAACGGATGTGGGAGCGGATGCCACAAATATTCCAGTAGAGGATAGAGAGTGTGATGAGATAAGCGGGTGATAATAGTTAGGATGACAGTCTCTTGGGATTGAGAAGTTAGGAGTATCAGAGATATAGGGCCCTGAGGTTTAAGGAGGGGGGGGCGTTGAAACTGAGTCCCTACCCTTGTGGGGTCTACAGGAAAGTGGGTGATAGCAGATCCTGCCCGCGGGATGGTTTTCTGTGGAGATGCTGAACGCCACACTCTGTTTGGTTAAATGTTCGTCGTAAGAGAGACTATACACCCAAAACAGGTACCCCAGTGAATGCTTACATACAAGTAAATATTTCCTGAAGCCTCATTCTGCTTGAACTTGCGTTTTTTTTATGAAAAGACGATTTTTAAAAATTGAGTTTTCAAGTATTCAATTGTTTTGCCAATATTTTCACCAAGTGCAGACAAATAAAATGATAAACTACATTTTTATTAAGAACTGTTTCCCGTTTCTGTATTGAAGGATAATTCTGATATGTCCCAAAGAAATACAGAGAATTTACGGTAAATGATAGATCATTCAGCCTCACAAGCAGAGGATGTGAGAATGCGCCCAGAGGGCATCTGGCGGCTTAGCTTTTAAAAAATCCCCATGGCCCCTGGAGATTGTTTTGTTGTTGGGGTTTGATGGGGCCGTGCAGGCTGTGGTTCCACAGCCTCTAGTGCCCCGAAGGTGCAGGATGCAAATGAATCAGCAGGTAGATCCTGTGCAGTTGGCCAGACTTCTGTAGGAAGGTCCTGATGTGTTTGAGGATTTTGAAGGCCAAGCCGGGATCTGGAGAGCCACCCAAGAGGTCGGCTAGAGTTGGTCTGCGGAGGAGGATGGATATAGTGATTGGAGGAGTGCCGTGCGGTGGGAAGTGGTGGCGAGGACATTGCAGGGGAGTGTTCAGTGTGTCCAGGTATGTGGGGGCCCCGGGCAGTGAGGGCTGTCAGTCATGCCCAGTTTGTGTAGGTGAGAGTTGAGGCGGGTGTGGCCAATCCCGTAGTCTGGGGGACTGCGGTGTCCAGGGCACGGCTGGGGAGTGGGTCCACCCTGGG
>JACEEZ010005346.1:36204-41204 GCA_016584305.1 Chionoecetes opilio | reverse complement strand
GAACAGAAGAGGAAGAGGGGGAAAGAGAGGAGAGAGGAGAGAAGAGGGAGAGGAGAGGGGGGAGAAGAGGAGAGGAGAGAGAGAGGGGGGAAAAAAAGGAGAGAGAGAGAGAGAGAGAGAGGAAAAGAAAGGAGAAGGAGAGAAAATTTTGACAGATACTCTAACCACTCCAAAATTTTGCCCCAAAAATTACGACCCCCCCTTTCTCTCTCTCCCCTCTCTCCCCCCTCTCCCCTTCCCCCCTCTCTCTCCCCCTCTCTCTCTCTCCTCTCTCTCTCTCTCTCTTCTCGCAGATGTTTTTATTTTTACTATTTTTATATATCGTTTTTCAGTACTTTAGTACATATATGTACGCATAATACCACTACTTTGGCTTCCCATTACTTTCTTTTTGAATCCTATACTCATCTTTTTCGTAGCGCAGCAATGGGCAAGGAAACCTGTACTCTTGCCTGATTCTTTATTTCTATTACTATATCATTCTACTGTTTGCATGTACTTTAATAGTCAAGCTTATCTAAACACCCTATCTTGCCCTCCCATTACTCTTATTTATACGTCATCATGATCTCTTTTTGTAGCAGGCAATGGATACGGAGTTATACGTCATGTTGGTTTCATATTCTATTATATACTTTACCCCACGCATGTTTCTTGTTCTATCTTGCTATATTTTTTCTCTTGGTAACATGATAATTTTCCCCTGCATAAACAAGCCCTCACAAATCGACACCAAAATTCGCATTGATCCTGAATTATATTTGCTAATTTCATATTCTATTTAATAATTTATTCCACGAATGTTTCTTTTTCCCATCTTTATTATTTGTCCTTTCAGTAACATGATCATTTTCCCCTTTATTTGAACACAATTGGACACCAAAGTTTGCATTGATCCACGGCTCCTATACTATTATATATTCTAATTCACATACGTTTCTTTTATTCTTTCTTTTATTCCTTCCATCTATATTTTTTTCCCTCCTTTGGTAACATGACAATTTTCCCCTTTTACGAAAAGCCCTCACAGTGGAAACCAAAGTTTCGCATTGATCCTCAGCGGAATGACTTCAAAGTGTATATTCCTACTATTAATACTTACACACTGTTTCTTTTTTCCACCTTTCCCTTTTTATTACCACAAAATTTTTTCCCCTTTAAACAGACAAGCCCTCAAAAGTGGACACCAATCCCATTGCCCTCGCGGAATGACCTAAAAGGTGCCGATTCCCTGCCCCTTCCTCCCCGACACCCGCCCGGGACCCCGATTCGTGGGAGCTCGCCCAAACATTGGTGGAACGGGGGATCGCCCGCGCATATGCCCTGTAAGACGCGGAGTTTTCGCTCCAAATCGGTGAGACTTTTAACGTGATTGATTTCTTTGCATTATTATTATCTTTTTGCATTTTTACTATTGCTTTTATTACATTCTCTTTTCATTACTATTCTCGATTTCTTGATTTTGATTTTTTCTTTTCTTTATTGTTTTGTTTTCCTGATTTTATTACCCTATTATTGTTGTTATTATTTGATTATACTCAGACTATATTACATTATTTGTTCGGGGTTTAGAAGAGGTGTGTGAAGAGAGAGAAGGAGGAGAGAGAAAAGGAGAGAGAGAAAGAGGAGAGAGAGAGAGAAAGGAGGAGAGAGAGGGAGAGAGAGGAGAGGAGAGAGAGAGGAGAGAGGAGAGAGCAATGAGATGTAAGATAAATTACAAAACTTGGTTTAGTTCTTTATGACTAGTTTTATTGGTTAAAGCGAAGACGTGTATGTGGTGTGTGTGTGTGTGTGTGTTGTTTGTTGGGGGTGGTGTGTGTGTGTGGTGGGTGGGGTGTGGGGTGTGTGTGTGTGTGTTTTTTGTGTGTGTTTGTGTGTGTGTGTTTGTGGTGTGTGTGTGTGTGTGTGTGGGTGGGGGGTGGTGGGGGGTTTGGGTGGGTGGGTGGGTGGGTGGGGTGGGTGGGGTGGGTGGTGGGTGTTTGTTGTGGTGGTGGTGGGTGGTGGGGGTGTGGGGGTTTGTGTTTGGTGTGTGTGTGTGTGTGTGTGTGTGTTGTGGGGTGTGTGTGTGTGTTGTGTGTTGGGTGTGTGTGTGTGGTGTGTGTGTGTGTGGGTGTGTGGGTGGGGTGGGGGTGGGGGTGGGTGGGTGGGGGGGTGGTGGGTGTGTGTGTTTGTGTGGGTGGGGGTGGTGGGTGGGTGGGTGGGTGGGTGGGTGTGTTGTGGTGTGTGTGTGTGTGTGTGGTGTGTGTGTGTGTGGTGTGTGTGTGTGTGTGTTTTGGTTGTGTGTGTGTTCTCTGACCCTTGATTAATATCCACATACATCTTGGCCACAATAGACGGCACTTTTCTTACTTCCTCTAAACCCAGTATTTTTTCCCCCTTTTTTTATAATGTTTGGTGAATAAAAACCCCCTCTGGCAATTCAACGCCTTGGGAAAGGTAGAATAAATTGTTTTTTTCCTGTTTTTTTTATTAATTTTTTGATCTTTTCCCGGGAACGAACACGATTAAAAGGGTTAGTAACCCGGGGTCGTTTTTGGGGTGAGCGTGACTAATCTCGTCATTCTGTTTTTTATACTCTAATTTTTTGCCTGACTATGGGTATGGAAGCCCAAACCCCATTTCTCTCCTCTTTTCCGCTCTAGGTAATTACTAACTGACGGCTGCTAACACACTAAAGCGGTGTAATTTCGTGGCAATATTCTAAACTTTATTTTTCCCTTTAAAGGGGATGAAGGAAAGTTACATAGTGTGTTTTGTGTGTGTGTGTGTGTGTGTGTCTTGTGTCTGTGTGTGTGTCTGTGTGTGTGTGTGGGGTCTGTGGTGTGTTGTGTGTGTGTGTGTGTGTGTGTGTTTTGGGGGGTGGGGGTGGGTGTCTGTGTCTGGTGTCCCGTGTCTATGTCTGTTGTGTGTTGTGTGCGGGGTGTCTGTGTGTGTGTTTGTGTGTGGGGTGTGTGTGTTTTGTGTGTGTGTGTGTCTGTGTCTGTGTCTGTATCTGTGTGTGTTGTGTGTGTTGGGTGTGTGTGTCTGTCTGTGTTGTGTGTGTGTGTTTTGGTGTGTGTGTGTGTGTGTTGTGTTTTTGTGTGTGTTGTGGTTTTGTGTGTTGTGTCTGTGTGGGTTGGTGTGTGTGTTGTGTTGTGTGTGTGTGTGTGTGTGTGTGTGTGTGTGTGTGTGGTTGTGTGTGTGTGTGTGTGTGTGTTTTTAGTGTTAGACAGGAAACGTGACCCTCATTTAATACACAAAAATGCCAAAAATGCAAAAAAAAGGAAACTCATGTCAGACACGTAGTTGAGTTGGGACAAAACCCCTTATTAATTTTAACTGATATGGTTGCAGTTGAGGCTCGTGTAATTGACTTGATTCGGCGTCATTAAAAGTACACTCTGTTTAACGTTCCACAAAATCGCGAAATGAAAGAACTACCAAAATAAAAGTATGGAAGTCTGTCACGCGCTATGAATGGATTGTATCGTTCAGAATTTTAACCTTTTTTTCATACCACTTTTAGTATATATTGAAACTTGATTTTTTTTTTTATATGCCTATGGAAATAAAGACATGAGTGGGTGATAGGTGTGGGGTTTTCTTCTCTTGGTGATATTTTTACATCTTCATCATCCCTATCACCACCACTTCACCCTCACTATCACTATCACTATAATAACTATCACCATTACTATCACCATATCACCACCCCGTACCACCAAAACCCACCCTTATCACCACTATCGCCCCCACCGTCACCACCATCACTACCACTATCTAAACTACGACCAACACTACCCACACCACTACCACTACCACCACTACCACACCACCACACCCACCACTCACCCACCACTTAACCAAGATCACCACCACTATCAAACCATTACCACCACCACTACCACTATCACCACCCACCACCACTACCACCATACCACTACACCCAAGATCACCACCACTATCACCATTAACCCCACCACTACCCCCACTTCCATCACCATCACCACTACCACCACCACTACCACCACACCCAAGATCACCACCCCTATGCACCACCACCACCACCACCCACCACCACCACCACCACCACCACCACCACCACCACTTCCACCACCATTTTCACCACCACCACCACCACTGTTAACACCATTCACACCATCCTCCTCTTATCAGCAACAAAGAATGTTAACATAAAAATCACGTGACTCATTTATATACAAAAAGTTCATGCTGCCCTTGGCGTGTGGACGTGTGGCAAGAAAAAACCCCACATATTTTAAGCTTTAAAATATTTTTTTCTGTCTTCCTATCTTTCTCTCTTTCTTTTCTTGGGTTATCTTTTGTCTCCCCTCGTAAGCCCTTGAGGTAAGATGCATTAAAGGGGGGGAAAATTTAATGTTCAGTGTCATGGGGTTTAGCTACGTATGCAAGGCCAACTAGAACCGCCCATTACGATCGTGGTTTTAAACAAAGCATTACTTTGTTTTTTACACTGTGTTTCATTGTTACAGAATTGTGCCAAATGCCAAATGCGCAGTGTCTCTCTCTCTCTTCTCTCTCTCTCTCTCTCTCTCTCTCTCTCTTTTCTCTCTTCCCCTCTCTCTCTCTCTCTCCTCTCTCTCTCTTTTTCTCTCTCTCTCCTCCCCCTCTCTCTCTCCTCTCTCTCTCTTCTTCTTCGTGTTTTATTAGTTATCCATCATTCTTTTCTTTATTACTTTTACTTGCCTCATATTTCCACCTGAGTTACGACGTCACACACACACACACACATTTACGACAAACACACACACACACACACACACACACCACACACACACACACACACACACACACACACACACACCACACACACACACACCATACACCACATACCACACACACACACACCACACATGAAAACTGTAAGTAAATTGGTTACACTAACTTTTCCGATACTGACCACTGTTTGACACATAGCACTCATTTACGTCGCCTCTACCTTTATCGGGTACTAATATGTCCTGGACGATATTGGCTAT
>JACEEZ010005346.1:25000-35994 GCA_016584305.1 Chionoecetes opilio | reverse complement strand
ATTATTTCCAAAACGGCACAAGTTGCATTGATCCACGGCTCCTATACTATTATATATTCTTTACTTCACATACGTTTCTTTTATTCTTTCTTTTATTCCTTCCATCTATATTATTTTCTCCTTTTGGTAACATGACAATTTTCCCCTTTTACAGACAAGCCCTCACAAGTGGACACCAAAGTTCGCATTGATCCTCAGCGGAATGACTTCAAAGTGTATATTTCCTATCATATTATATACTTTACCCACGCATGTTTCTATTTCCACCTTTCTCCTTTTTATTAACACAAAATTTTTTCCCCCTTTACAGACAAGCCCTCACAAGTGGACACCAAAGTCCGCATTGATCCTCGGCGGAATGACCTCAAGGTGCCGATTCCCGTGCCCCTTCCCTCCCCGACACCCGACCCGGGACCCCGCATCGTGGAGGACTCGCCCAAACATGTGGTGGCAGCGGTGGGATCGCCCGCGCATATGCCCTGTAAGACGCGGAGTATCGGCTCCAAATCGGTGAGACTGTGAACGTGATTTGATTTCTTGCATTATTATTATCTTGTATTGCATTATTACTATTGCTTTATTACTATTCTCTTTTCATTACTATTCTCGATTTCTTGATTTTTGATTTATTGCATTTTCATTATTGTTATTGTTTCATGATTATTATTACCCATTATTATTGTTGTTATTATTTGATTATACTGCAGACTATATTTACGACTTATTTGATTCAGGTTAGAAGAGGTGTGTGTGGAGAGAGAGAGAAGAGAGAGAGAGAGAGAGAGAGAGAGAGAGAGAGAGAGAGAGAGAGAGAGAGAGAGAGAGAGAGAGAGAGAGAGAGAGAGAGAGAGAGAGAGAGAGAGAGAGAGAGAGAGAGAGAGAGAGAGAGATGTAAAGATAAATATACAGAGCTTGGGTTTAGTTCTTTATGACTAGTTTTAATTGGTTTAGCGAAGATGTGTATGTGTTGTGTGTGTGTGTGTGTGTGTGTGTGTGTGTGTGTGTGTGTGTGTGTGTGGTGTGTGTGTGTGTGTGTGTGTGTGTGTGTGTGTGTGTGGTGTGTGTGTGTGTGTGTGTGGGTGGTGTGTGTGTGGTGGGTGGGTGGGTGGGTGGGTGGGGGTGTGTGGGTGGGTGGGTGGGTGTGGGTGGTGGGTGGTGTGTGTGTGTGTGTTGTGTGGGTGTGTGTTGGGTGGGTGGGTGGGTGGGTGGGTGGGTGTTGTGTTGTGTGTGTGTGTGTGTGTGTGTGTGTGTGTGTGTGTGTGTGTGTGTGTGTGTGTGTGTTTGTGTGTGTGTGTAGTGTGTGTGGTTGGTGTGGGTTGGGTGGTGGCTTGTTGGGTGGGTGAGGGGTGTTGTTTTTTGTGGGTGGTGGTGAGTGTGGGTGGTGCGTGGGTGGTGTGTTTGGTGTGAGTGTGTGTGTCTGTGTGTGTGTGTCTGTGTGTGTGTGTGTGTGTTGTTGTTGTGTCTTTTCATGAACCCTTGATTAATATCCAACATACATCTTGGCCACAATAGACAGGCAGCTTTTCCTTACTTCCTCTGAACCAGTATTTTTTCCTCCTTTTTTTATAATGTTTGAGTAAGAATAAAAACTCGGCAAATTCAACGCCATTGCAGAGATAAGAATAATGTGTTTTTTTCCTGTATTTTCATTAATTTTTTGATCTTTTCCCGGAACGAACACGATTAGAAGGTAAGTAACCCGTGTCGTGTTTGGGTGAGCGATCGACTAATCTCGTCATTCTGTGTTTATACTCTAATTTCTGCCTGACTAGTGGTATGGAAGCCAACCACATTTCTCTCCTCTTTTCCGCTCTAGGTAATTACATAACTGACGGCTGCTAACACACTAATGCGGTGTAATTTCGTGGCAAATATTACTAAACTTTATTTTTCCTTAAGGTGATGAAGGAAAGTTACATAGTGTGTGTGTGTGTGTGTGTGTGTGTGTGTCTGTGTCTGTGTGTGTGTCTGTGTGTGTGTGTGTGTCTGTGTGTGTGTGTGTGTGTGTGTGTGTGTGTGTGTGGGTGTGGGTGTGGGTGTCTGTGTCTGTGTCTGTGTCTATGTCTGTGTGTGTGTGTGCGTGTGTCTGTGTGTGTGTGTTGTGTGTGTGTGTGTGTGTGTGTGTGTGTGGTGTCTGTTGTCTGTGTCTGTATCTGTTTTTTGTGTGTGTGTGTGTTGTGGGTGTGTGTTGTCTGTCTGTGTGTGTGTGTGTGTGTGTGTGTGTGTGTGTGTGTGTGTGTGTGTGTGTGTGTGTGTGTGTGTGTGTGTGTGTGTGTCTGTGTGTTGTGTGTGTGTGTGTGTTGTGTGTTGTGTTTTTGTGTGTGTGTGTGGTGTGTGTGTGTGTGTGTGTGTGTGTGTGTGTGTGTGTGTTTCAGTGTTAGACAGGAATCGTGACCCTCATTTAATACACAAAAAATGCCAAAAATGCAAAAAAAAGGAAACTCATGTCAGACACGTAGTTGAGTTGGGAACAAAACCCCTTATTAATTTCACTGATATGTTGGCAGTTGAGGCTCGTGTAATTGACTTGATTCGGCGTCATTAAAAAGTATCACTCTGTTTAACGTTCCACAAAATCGCGAAATGAACGAACTACCAAAAATAAAAGTATGGAAGTCTGTCACGCGCTATGAATGGATTGTATCGTTCAGAATTTTAACCTTTTTTTCATACCACTTTTAGTATATATTGAAACTTGATTTTTTTTTTATATGCCTATGGAAATAAAGACATGAGTGGGTGATAGGTGTGTGTTTTCTTCTCTTGGTGATATTTTTACATCTTCATCATCCCTATCACCACCACTGTGATATCACCATCACTATCACTATCACTATAATAACTATCACCATTACTATCACCACTATCACCACCAACACTACCCTTATCACCACTATCGCCCCCACCGTCACCACCATCACTACCACTATCTAAACTACGACCAACACTACCACCACCACTACCACTACCACCACTACCAACACCACCACCACCACCATCACCACCACTACACCCAAGATCACCACCACTATCACCATTACCACCACCACTACCACTATCACCACCACCACCACTACCACCACTACCACTACACCCAAGATCACCACCACTATCACCATTACCACCACCACTACCACCACTTCCATCACCATCACCACTACCACCACCACTACCACCACACCCAAGATCACCACCCCTATCACCACCACCACCACCACCACCACCACCACCACCACCACCACCACCACCACCACTTCCACCACCATTTTCACCACCACCACCACCACTGTTAACACCATTCACACCATCCTCCTCTTATCAGCAACAAAGAAGTGTTAACATAATATCACGTGACTCATTTATATACAAAAAGTTCATGCTGCCCTTGGCGTGTGGACGGTGTGGAAGAAAAAAACCCACATATTTTAAAGCTAAACTATTTTTTTCTGTCTTCCTATCTTTCTCTCTTTCTTTTCTTTGCTTATCTTTGGTCTCCCCTCGTAAGCCCTTGAGGTAAGATGCATTAAGGTGGGAAATTGAATGTTCAGTGTCATGTGTTTAGCTTACGTATGCAAGGCCAGACTAGAACCGCCCATACGATCGTGGTTTTAACAATGCATTACTTTGTTTTTACACTGTGTTTCATTGTTACAGAATTGTGCCAAATGCCAAGTGCGCAGTGTCTCTCTCTCTCTCTCTCTCTCTCTCTCTCTCTCTCTCTCTCTCTCTCTCTCTCTCTCTCTCTCTCTCTCTCTCTCTCTCTCTCTCTCTCTCTCTCTCTCTCTCTCTCTCTCTCTCTCTCTCGTGTTTTATTAGTTATCCATCATTCTTTTCTTTATTTACTTTTACTTGCCTCATATTTCTCACCTGAGTTACGACGTCACACACACACACACACATACAGTTACGAACAACACACACACACACACACACACACACACACACACACACACACACACACACACACATACACACACACACACACACACACACACATACACACACATACACACACACACACACACACCACATGAACACTGTAAGTAAATGTGGTACACTAACTTTTCCGATACTGACCAGCTGTTTCCGACACGATAGCACTCATTTTACGATCGCCCGTCTACCTTCCATTCGGGTGTACGTAATACTGTCCCTGGGAACGATATCTGGCTTCCCTTGAGTGACGGTAACGTGGGGGTAAAAAAAAATAACTTCATGGCTTTTCCTTTACCTGCATGACGGCTGAAAAAGGGATAAATATCGCTGCGATGGTTCCAATGTTGCCAGATGAACGATAGTAATTTTTTTTACCTATGAGGAACGATACAACTTTAACCCATTGAGACCCAGAGCGTAATTTCCATTGTAATTTGGCTACCATTAGATGATTTTAATGAATATAAGCAATATTTTAATAGATATGACCTGTTTAGTATCCTTGTGAACTAGTTAATTTGGTATATTTAGTTACTTTTCGTAATGTAATGGCTTAACAGCAGACGATTTTTATATAGCAAAGGAAAGATCTGGACGCGAAGGGTTTAACAATGTGAAATATGATGATTTGTGCAAGTGTAGTAATATGTTATGTAGTTTATATATTTACTTATACTGTGAATGTATATATGATTGCAAAAGACAGTAATGTGTGGAGAAATATTCGTGCTCTATACGTGTATTGCACTGGTACTGTACGCAAGAAATACATGTACAGTAGCAGGCATAGTTTTTTTTTTAAGTTTTTTTTTATTTTTAAGTTTTTTTTTATTATACATTTGTGCCTATAGCGCCTGTAGGCAGTGGTGACCCAGGGCTCGGAGGGTAGGCTCTGGAGGTTCACTTGAGGGTTCTGATGGTTGGTCCTACACACAGTTGGTACAATGTGTAGTTAAGGGACTTTAATAATAGTCATAATAGCAGTAATAATAGTAATAATAATAATAGTAGTAACAGTACGAATATTTCTCCACACATTACTATTCTTTCCATCATATACAGCCTACATTTACACTCTCAGAAATAAGGGGTATATTTAGGGTCGAATTGTTACATCGCACCATCACTACCCTTTTTAAACCCTATGTCCAGGCTGGAGGGTAGATGCTGCCGATTATACCCTTCATCTAACCTTTATCTACCCTTTTTAGACGAGAGGGTTGCAAAAGGGTATATTTGCGTCGATCCGAAAGTGTAGATTTGTAAGGGTAGAAAAAGGGTAGCAGTATTTCATCACTACAAATACTCTTTTTTTACCCTTTTCCTACCCTTTTTTTCTAAGAGTGTACAGTAAAAGTAAATATTTAAACTACATAACATTTCACTACACTTGCATAACTCATCATATTTCAATTTTGCCTCCACTTTAAACGTAACTTGAAATACGACTCATAATAAAATAAAGTTAATGTCGGTAATGCAAAACTATTTCATGATAATGTAAACAAAAATAAAGATAATAAAAAAAACACGCCACTCATTAGCGAGGCCGAAACAGTCTCACAAACTTTGTACCACCACGGTAATGGCTTTTAATAGTACTAAGTAGCTTTGTGAAATGTGATATTTAGTAACATTAAATTTACGTATACTTATTCATTTACCTATTTCTACCTATTTTATTTATTACCTATCTATTTATATCGATTTTATTTATTACCTATCTATTTATACCGATTTTATTTACCTGTATTTACCTATTTTTACCTATTTTATTAATTACCTATCTATTTCTACCTATTTTATTAATTACCTATCTATTTATATCTATTTTATTTATTACCTATCTATTTAAACCGATTTGATTTACCTGTATTTACCTATTTTTACCTATTTTATTTATTACCTATTTATTTATACCGATTTTATTTACTTGTATTTACCTATTTTTACCTATTTTATTTATTACCTATCTATTTCTACCTATTTTATTTATTACCTATCTATTTAACCTATTTTATTTATTACCTATCTATTTCTACCTATTTTATTAATTACATATCTATTTATACCGATTTTATTAATTACCTATCTATTTCTACCTATTTTATTTATTACCTATCTATTTATACCGATTTTATTTATTACCTATCTATTTATACCGATTTTATTTATTACCTATCTATTTATACCGATTTTATTAACCTGTATTTACCTATTTTTACCTATTTTATTTATTACCTATCTATTTATATCTATTTTATTTATTACCTATCTATTTCTACCGATTTTATTAATTACCTATCTATTTAACCTATTTTATTTATTACCTATCTATTTATACCGATTTTATTAACCTGTATTTACCTATTTTTACCTATTTTATTTATTACCTATCTATTTATATCTATTTTATTTATTACCTATCTATTTCTACCGATTTTATTAATTACCTATCTATTTATACCGATTTTATTTATTACCTATCTATTTATACCAATTTTTACCTATTTTAGTTATTACTTATCTAGTTATACCTATTTTATTTACCTGTATTTACCTATTACTAGGTATTTTTCTGTCTCGTGAAGCTTCGTTTTATTTATTTAATTATCCTTTGATTGTGATAAGACTATTTTATTTTACTTTATTTACATTTATTGTTATTATGGTTTATTGTTTTTTTTTTGCTTATTTTAAGCCCTTCACGCCAGTTTTCTTTGCTTATAATGTCTTTGTACCATAATTACGAAAGTCACTTATTCATTGATTGTGGATAAGGAACTAAAGGTCTACTATAAATTTGCTTCGTCACTAAATCGTCTTAATGGACATTACATGGATACTTTGGCCTCAGGTTAACTGTAATGATGTCCTGTTCTTGAAGTTTTGATATAAATAAAAAACACACAATTATGGCAGATAAGTTAGTGAATTGGATCTTCTACGAAATTCAATTACAATACAGACCCGATGGAAGGAATGCAACGTAATGGTTATGAATATTTCCACAAGAGTGACAGGAAAAAACACTATCAATATTCAAAAGCAGACTTAAAAGACCAAAAGACCAAAAAGACATAAATAACAAAAAGACCAAAAGAACAAAAAGAACAAAAAGAACAAAATGAACAAAAAAACAAAAAGACAGACAAAAAAGAACAAAAAGAACAAAAAGACCATAAGAAAAAGAAAAAGAAAAGAACAAAAAGACCAAAAGACCAAAAAGACCAAAAGACCAAAAGAACAAAAAAACAAAAGAACAAAAGAACAAAAGACCAAAAGAACAAAAAGACCAAAAAGACCAAAAAGACCAAAAGAACAAAAAGACCAAAAGACCAAAAAGACAAAAAGAACAAAAAGACCAAAGAACAAAAAGACCAAAAGACCAAAAAGACAAAAGAACAAAAGAACAAAAAGAACAAAAAAGACAAAAAGAACAAAAGACACAAGACAAAAGACCAAAACAAAGAAAACAAGAATAAAAAAGATTAAAGAAAGAATAAGAGAAAGTTGCACGACATATATATTTTGCTTTCAATTTTAAGCGTCAAATATGAATGAAATAGTTGAGGAATATATCACACACACACACACATACACATACACACACACACACACACACACACACACACACACACACACACACACACACATCACCACACCCACCACCATCCCCACCCACCCACCCATCCACCCACCCACACACACGCCCACACACACACACGCACTGCCATCTGGTGACGAGACAGGGAAAGCGGCTACGACTTAACCCCTTGAGGCCCAGAACGTAATTTCCATTGTAATTTGTGTGCCATTAGACAATTTTTAGTGAATATAAGCAAGATTTTATAGATATCACCTGCTTAGTATCCATGTCGATTAACTAATTGGGTATATTCAGTTACTCTTCGTAATTTCGTGGCTCGACAACAGACGATTTTTTATAGCAAAGGAAAGATTTGGGTGTGTAGGGGTTAATATCTCTAAAAACTATTTCCATGAAATTCCGGAAAAGATTTAACACCTGCGACTCACAACCAAACTCATAAACTGCTGTTAACTTTCTGAAATATTGTTTTGCGTCTAATGAAAATACCCATAGTAACTCTTATTCCTAGAGCCGAGAACACACACACACACACACACACACACACACACACACACACACACACATAAATACACACAGACACACGGCACACACACAGACACACACATACACACAGACACACACGTACGTCACAAACACATACACACAAACACACACACACACACACACACACACACACACACACCACACACAACACACACACACACACACACACACACACAAGGCAAGCTGGATAATAGTAGATTTGGAGACGGGACAGTACGAGCATAGCTTTTTTCCTGTATGTTACAACTAGGTAAATACACACATACACATACACACAAACACACACATACACACACGCACGTCACAAACACACATACACACACACACACACACAGACACATACATACGTCACACACAGACACATACATACGTCACACACAGACACACACACACACACACAAAGAAAAAAGTAAATGTCGACACAGTATCCGTGGTAATTCTCTGTTGTGTTGCGCGGGAAACAAAGGTCAAACCATCGCTTCACCGGAACTGAGGAAATCTGATAGAAAGCGAATGTGTTACTTTTTGTCTTATTCACCGTAAATGGCCGTGAGAGAGAGAGAGAGAGAGAGAGAGAGAGAGAGAGAGAGAGAGAGAGAGAGAGAGAGAGAGAGAGAGAGAGAGAGAGAGAGAGAGAGCGAGAGCGAGAGCGAGAGCGAGAGCGAGAGCGAGAGCGAGAGCGAGAGAGAGAGAGAGATCAAGGCTAATAATGCAACAACAACAACAACAATAATAATAACAAAAACAAGGACAATTCTGATAATAATTGGATTAACTCCCCACCAAAGAAAAACACTAATATCAAAAATAACACTTATATCCATTAAACAGCGCCATTAAAGCCATACAGAAAAAATCACAGCTTTTATTGGTACAACACAAACAACCAATTTCATGCTCATTACCCTCCTATTATCAGTTAATAGCGTGTTTACCGGGTTAGCAACGACCCCTAACCCCCCCCCTCACCCCCCAGGCACGGATTACCAGGGTCTGCCAGTAAATAAGTGACTAATTTGCTTCCTATGTGACCAAAACATTGTGCTTGTCAGACTCATAATTATTTCAGAGAGACAAATTATTGCTCGTGATTGGAAGTTGTATTGCATTAGTTATTTTGCATGATTATAAATGGTGGCAGCGGTGATACTTTATTGCATGTTTTTAATTGTAACTTTCGCGTGGATCTTTATTTCATGTTTAAAAAGATGTAAAAAAAACCCACGAAGGAAATGAAGATGCAGACGAAGAAGAAAGAAAACGAAAAAGAGGAAGAAAATAAAAAATGAATAAAAATCAAAATGAAATGAAAATGATGAAGAAAAGAAAGAAAATGAAGACAAAGAAAATAAAGAGGAAGAAAAAGAAGCATAAAATTAAGACAAAAAAGAAAAGATTCAAAAGAATTTAAAAAGATGAAGAAGAAAAGAATTAAGGAAGACGAAAATATACAAAAAGATGAAAAACCCTCAAAAACAGACAACATTCCAAACACCTTAATAAAACAGCATCTCATTTGCCTCTCCTTAGCATCCTTGGGTCACTGAGGTCACGGCTGGGGTCATAGGGTGTTTGGGAGGGGCGTTAACAGGTCATCAAGACATCAACACAGACTAATGACCTCACAGGCCGCTGAAGAGGCTTCATCTCCATCAAGACAAGCTGATGACCTCGTTGCTGGTCACCTAATATTCCACTCCAGAGAGGAAGAACAGTTCATGGCTATTTTCTTTTCTTTCTCAAACACCGCCGCAATGTTGTTTCTCTTGCTATCCTCTAACCGTTGTTTACATGCTTATATTGCTATCCTCGACCGTTGTTTATATGCTTCTCTTGCTATCCTCGACCGTTGTTTACATGCTTCTCTTGCTATCCTCTACCGTTGTTTACATGCTTCTCTTCCTATCCTCGACCGTTGTTTACATGCTTCTCTTGCTATCCTCGACCGTTGTTTTCATGTTTTGATTGCCATCTTCTATCATGCTCACTGCTCTTCTGAACTTGCTAACTGCATGCTTCCCCCCTCCCACGACCTCGTTGCACTAGAATTTCTACATACTCTCATTCCAATGCTGTCCATCTTACTAATGGAAGAGTTAACCATTATCTTACCTCTTTTATCTCTGTCACTGGTACACTCTGCAACTCTCTTCCTGTTTCTATTTTTCCACCTACTACGACCTATCTTACTTTAAGAGAGGAGTATCAAAACACCTCTCGAACTAAAATGACCCTTCCCCATTTTCTGATGTCTGTAACTGTCTGCTTTATAGGGACTGACATATATATCTTTACGTCTATGCATATAGCGCCTATAGGCTATTTGTATCTATCTCTCTTTCAATCAGAACCTAGAATGGTTGGCCTTACCCTGTGGTGGCACAAGCAGGATTTTTGTCGTGAAATCTGTAGAGCCTCATGTGGCGGCCCAATGGAACAGACATTAGGATTTCGGCAATTCCAGGAGGATTAAGAAACAGGACCATCAAAGGCCTCAAATATAGATTAGAACTCCCTCCCGGAAAACGCAATACACTGGAAATCCATTTTCTTCGCCGAGTAATCTCTTAGTGTGGCGGTCGGCGAAATGCCATGACAAAGCACACTCCCAACCTTGATTACAATGGCTGAGATGATAACTTGCTTCACGCGTCCTCCTCTATTATAATTTTGTCGCGGCAAGGGAAGGTTGTCCATATTCGAGCTACCGCTGGGGTCTCGGTGCCATCAGGGGCGAGGATGGGCCGCGGGAAGTGAGATAAGTGGTGATTGTAATGCAGGGTGTTGTGTGGCGGCGTTTGTGGCGGTGCGTCTTGATCTGAAGGTCTCTGGTGGCTAGATTACAGGATCTTCCGCGAACCTTTTGTGGGAGGTGGAAATGGCTGTTCTGTTTTTCAATTTA
>JACEEZ010005346.1:0-7500 GCA_016584305.1 Chionoecetes opilio | reverse complement strand
AAAAAAGGGAAAAAAAATTTTGGGGGGAAAAATTTTTATTTGGTTTTTTTGGGGGGAAAAAAAAAGGGGAATAAAAGGGTTTAAGTGAGGGGGGGGGGGGGGGGGGGAAATTTTTGGGGGGTGAGTAAAAATTTTGGGGAAAAAAAAAAAAAGGGGGGGGGGGGGGGGGGGGGGGGGGGGGGGGGGGGGAAAAGGGGGGGGGGGGGGGGGAAAAGGGGTTTTTTTTTTAAAAAAAAAAAAGGGGTAAATTGGGGTTTTAAAAAAAGGGGTTTTTTTTTTTTTAACCCCCCCTTTTTTTTTTGGGTTTTTTTTTTTTTTTTTTTTTTTTTTGTTTTTTTTTTTTTTTTTTTTAAAAAAAAAAATTTCTTGGGAAAAAAAAAAAAAATTTTTAAAAAAAAAGGGGGAAAGGGGGATTTTTCCAAAAACCCCCAAAAAAGGGGAAATTTTTTTGGGGGGGGGAAAAATTTAAAAAGGGGTTTTTTTTTGGGGTTTTTTTAAAAAATAAGGGAAAAAAATTAAACCCCCCCCCCCAAAAAACCCGGGGGAACCCCCCCAAAACAAATTTCCCAAATTTAGGGGGGGAAAACTTTTTTTTTTTTTTTTAAAAAAAAAAAAAAAAAAAAAAAAGGGGAAATTTTTTTAAAAATTTTTTTTTTTTTTTTTTTTTTTCCCCGGCCCTTTTTTTTTTTTTTTTTTTAAATTTTTTAAGGGGGTTTTTTTTTTTTTTTTTTTTTGGGGGGGGGGGGTTTTTTTCCCCCCCCCCCTTTTTTTTTTTTTTTTTTTTTTTCCCCCCCCCCCCCCCCTTTTTTTTTCAAAAAAAATTTTTTTCCCCCCCCCTTTTTTTTTTTTTTTCTTTCTCCCTTTTTCCCCCCTCTCTCCCCCCCCCCCCCCCCCCCCGGCCCCTTCTTTTTTTTTTTTTTCCCCCCTTTCTTTTTTTTTCCCCTCCCCCCCCCTTTTTTTTTCCCCCCCCCCCCCTTTTTTTTCCCCCCCCCCGGGGCCCCAAAAAACCCCCCTTTTTTTTTTTTAAAATTTTTTTTTGGTTTTTTTTTTTCCCCCCCCCTTTTTTTTTTTTTAAAAAAATTTTTCCCTTTTTTTTTTTTTTTTCCCCTTTTCCTCTTTTTTTTTTTAAAAAAAAAAATTTTTTTTTTCCCCTTTTTTTCCCCTTTGGGGGGGTTTTTTTAAAAAAAAGGAAAAAAAAAAAAAACCCCCCCAAAAAAAAAAAAAAAAAAAAAAAAAAGGTTTTTTTTTTAAAAAAAATTTTTTAAAATTTTTTTTTTTTTTTTTTTTTCCCCCCCCCTTTTTTTTTTTTTTTTTTTCTTTTTTTTCCCCCCCCCCTTTTTTCCCCCCCCCCCCTTTTTTTTTCCCTTTTTTTCCCTTTTTTTTTTTTTTTTTTTTCCTTTTTTTTCCTTTTTTTCTTTTTTTCTTTTTCCCTCTCCCCTTTCTCCCCCTTTTTTTCCCCCCTTCTCCCCTTTCTCTCTCTCTTTTTCCCCCCCCCTTTTTTTCTCTCTTCCCCCCTTTTTTTTTTTTAAAAAAAATTTTTTTTTTTTTTCCCTTTTTTCTTTTTTTTTTCTCCCCTTTCCTCTTTTTTCCTTTTTTTTTTTTTTCCCCCCCCCTTTTCCCCTTCCCCTCTCTCCCCTTCCCCCTTTTTTTTTCCCCCCCCTTTCTCTCTTTTTCCCCTCCCCTTTTTTTTCCCTTTTTTTCCCCCTTTTTTTTTTTTCCCCTTTTTTTTTTTGGTTATTTTCCTTTTTTTTTTTTTTTTTCCTTTTTTTTTTCCCCTTTTTTTTCCCCCTTTTTTTTCTTTCCTCCCCCCCCTTTTTTCTCTCCCCCCCTTTTCCTCTCTTTTTTCCCCTTTTTTTTTTTTTTTTCCCCCTTTTTTTTTTTTTTAAAAATAAAAAAATTTTTCCCCTATTTTTCCCCCTTTTTTTTTTTATTATTTTTTTTTTTTCCCCCCCTTTTTTTCCCCCCTTTTTTTTTTAAAAAAAACCCATTAAACCTTTTTTTTTTTAAAAAAAACCCCCAAAAAAATTAAAAAATTTTTTTAAAAATTTTAAAAACCCAAAAAAAAAAATTTTTCCCCCAAAAATTTTTTTTTAAAAATTCTTAAGGAAAAAAAAAAATTTAAAAAAAAAAATAAAAAAAAAAAAAAAAAAAAAAAAAAGAAAAAAAAAAAAAACAAAAAAAAAAAAAAAAAAAAAAAAATTTTTTTTTTTTTTTTTTCAAAAAAAAAAACCCCCTTTTTAAAAAAAATTTTCCCCTTGGGAAAAAAATTTTTTCCATTGTAATTTGGCTACCATTGACGTTTTTTAAAGAATATAAAACCCAAAATTTTAATAGATAAAGACCTGTTTAGTTAGTTTTCCTTTTCCACTATGTAATTTGGTATATTAAATTCTTTTTTGTAATTTAAAAGGCCCAACAGACGAATTTTTTAAAAGCAAGAGAGAGGGGGAGAGAGAGAGAGGAGGGGAAAAGAATAGAGAGGGGGGAAGAGGGGAGGGGAGAGAGAGAGGAAAGGGGGAGAGGGGGGGAAGGGGAGGGGAGGAGGAAAAGGAGGGAAGGGGAGAGAGAGAAGAGAAGGGGGAAAAGAAGAGAAAAGAGGGGAGCTAGAGAGAGAAAAGAGGGGAGAGAGGGGGAAGAGAGGAGGGGAGGAGAAAAGAGGGGGAAGGGAAAAAGAGGGGGAGAGAAGAGGGGAGAGAGAGGGGAGAGAGAGAGAAAAGAAGAGAGGGGGAAAAAGAGATAGGAGAGCCGGGAGGAGAAACCAGAGGGGGAGGGGGGAGAGAAAAGAAAAGAAAAGGGGGAGAGGGGGGGGATAGGGGGGAGGGGGGAGAGAGGGGGGGAGGGGAGGGGGGAGAGAAAAGGAGGGGATTTTCAGGAAGAGAGAGGAGCGATGGGGGAGGGGAGGAGAGAAGGGGGGGAGAGAGAGAGAGAGAGAGAGAAAAAGAGAGAAAGGGGAGGGGAGAGGGGAAGAGAGAGAGAAGGGGAGAAAAAGAGAGAGAGAGAGAGAGGAGAGAGAGGGGAGAGAATGGGGAAAAAAAAAAGGAAAGATTGGATGGGGAAAAAGGGAGAACCCCCCAAAAAAAGAAAAAAGAAGGGAAAAGGAAAAAGGGGGGAAAAGACCGGGGGGGGGGAAAGGGGGCCCCCCCCCCCCCCCCCCCCCCCCCCCGGAAGAACGGACCAAACCCGGGGGGGGGTTTTTTCCCAAAAAATTTTAAAAAAAAAGGGGGTTTCTTTAAAAAAAACCCTTCCTTTTTTAATTTCTTTCTTTTCCCCTTTTTTCCCCGTAATTCCCGCCCCCCCCCCTCTCTCCTCTCTCTCTCCTTTTCTTTTCTTTTCTCTCCGGGCCCTTGGTCCCCCTTTTTGTTTTTTTCCTTTTTCTTTTCTCTCTCTCCAAAAATTTTTCCCCTCTCCCCCTCTCCCTTTTCTCTTTTCTCTCTCCTTTTCCCCTTTTACCCCAATTTGGATTATTCCATTGCAAATTTTTCGGTTTTGTCTGTTACCGGTCATTTAAACCCTTATTTTCTTGCCCATTTTCCGTTCCCGGTTTGGGTCATTTGGGAGCAGATTTGGGGTTTCCCTGCAAATTTTTTTTTGTTTTGAACCCCCCTCGTTGTGTGTGTGGAGAGAGAGAGAGAAGGGGGAAAAAAGAGAGAGAGGGGGGGAAAAGAGGAGAGAGATAGAGAGAGAGAGAGAGAAGAGAGAGAAAGAGAGAGATGAAGAGAAAGAGAAGAGGAGAGAGAGAGAAAAAAAAAAAGATGGAAGAAAAATCGGGGATAAAGGAGATAAACGAAAACCAAAAATTTTTTTCTAACCTTTCCCCTTTTCTCCTCTCTTCTCTCTTCTCTCTCTCCTTCTCTCTCTCTCTCTCTCTCCTTTGCTCTCTCTCCTCTCTCTCTTCTCCCTTCTCTTCTCTCTTCTCTCTCTCTCTCTCTCTTTCCCCTCTCTCTCTTCTTCCTTAAACCCCCCTTGGGATTCACCCGACTAATGACAAAAAAAAATCAAAAATCCTTTTCACAGTGTTGGGCTGTACTCGTAATTAAAAAAACAAGGGGTCCCCTCTTCTCTCTCTCTCTCTTTCTCTCTCCTCTTCCCCCTCTCCTTTTCCTCTTCTCTCTCTCTCTCTCTCCCTTCTCTCTCTCCCCTCTTCTTCTTTCCCCTTTCACTTGGGAAAAAAAAATATCGTGCTTATGATGTTTAAAAAACTAGTGTTCCCATCCCCCCGGTGGGGCCCAAAAAAACCCGGTTAACGACCCTTCTGTCGCCTCTTTAAACACCGTGAAAGTCACGTCAGGAATAAAAAATTTAGGTGATTTTCCTTTTTTCATCAAGGTAAACGAGATTGCAAATGCACACGCACACGACACGCACACACCACACACACCCCCCAAAAAAAAATGAAAAAAAAAATACCGACTTACGCATCCATATTGACACACACGCGCGCGCACAAAAACACAACACAAAACACCCACCCCCACCACCACAACACACACCACACAACACACAAACATACCCACATGCATTTTTCGTAAACTATGCAATCATTTATGTACATTTCCGTGGTTTTCTCCCTCCCCTCCTTTTCCTTCTTCTTCTTCCTTCTTCTTTCTTCCTTCCTCTTCCCCTCTTCCTCTTCCTCTTCCTCTTCCCTCCTCCCCCTTTCCTCCTCCTCCTCCTCCTCCTCCTCCTCCCCCCCTCCCCCTTTTCCTCCTCCCCCCTCCTCCTCCCCCTCCTCCCCCCCTCCCCCCTCCCCACCTCCTCCTCCTCCCCCTCCCCTCCCCCCTTTTTTTTTTCTCCCCCCTGTTTTTCATCTTTACTTACTGTCTTCCGTATTATTTTTTTTTTCTTCATCTTTTGGAAGGCAAATTTCGCGATCCTTTCTTACCTTTCCCTCAAAACACACAAAAAAACCAAACACCTATTCTTAACTATTCTCATACAGGTGTCGTGGTCAGGACCGGGACCTCCCGTATGCGGTGGGCTCCTTCACCTTCACCAAAGAGCGCGGTTTTTGGCCCCCCGATCGAGCACCGGCGTTGGGGCTGGGGGTTAAGGAAACCCCGGGAACCCTTTTTGGGCCCGTACGAGTGTTCCATCTCCCCCCAAGCCTGGCACGCCATCATGTCAAAAATGCAGGTGGTGGGGGAGTGTTGTGTGTGTGGTGTGGGTTTTTTTTTCTGTGTGTGTGTGTTTGTGTGTGTGTGTGTTTTGGGGGGTGGGGTGTGTGTGTTTTGTGTGGGGTTTGGGGGGGGGGGGGTGTTTGGTAAAAATGATTTTTTCTTTGATTACTATTTTTTTTTGCTTATGTATTTTATATTTGTTTAGCAAGGGGAAAGAACTGTGTGGTGGTGTGTGTGTGGGTGTGTGTGTGGTGTGTGTGTGTGGTGGGTGGGGGGTGGGTGGGTGGGTGGGGGGGGGTGGGTGGGTGGGTGGGTGGGGGGGTTTGTGGGGTGTGTGTGTTTGTGGGTCTTTGTTTTTTGGGTGCAGTGTACTTACATGAATATAACGAATTGTATATGGTATGGGTAACGAAAGGAAGTGGGGGCTTTCTACTGTTGGAGAGAGGAAAGAGAGAGGTAAAGGGTTCGCATGAAAGAGAGAGAGAGAGAAGAGGAGGAAGAGAGAGAGAGAAGAGAGAGAAAAGAAGAGGGGGGAGGGGGGAGAGAGGGAGAGAGAAGAGAGAGAGAAAGAGAGGAGAGAGAAGAGGGGAGGAAAAGAGAAAAGGGGGGAGTTTGAGAGGGTTTCGCAAGAGGGCAAGAGGAAGAAGAGAGAAAGGGGGTTCAAAGTAAAAAATACTCACCCCCCCCAGTGAAAATTAACCGAGAAAACCCACTGCGGTAATAGCCACACGAACATAAGGCAGCCCTACCCCAAAAAGAAAAGACAAGTCCATAGAAAACCCAAAAACCCCAAAAAAACAGGTAAAACAAAGCTGTAAAAAAAAAAAAGAGACGCAACAAGTTAAACAAAAAAAGTAAAAACAAAAAAGCTGTAAACAAAAAAAAAGTAAAAAACAAAACTGTAAAACAAAAAAGAGTAAAAGCAAAGCTGTTAAAAAAAAAGAGTAAAAGCACAAGCTGTAAACAAAAAGGTAAAAGGGAACAAGCTGTAAAACAAAAAAAAGTAAAACAACAAGCGTAAACAAAAAAAGAGTAAAAAAACAAGCTGTACAACAAAAAAAGAAACCCAAAAAGCTGTAAAAAAAAAAAAGAGTAAAAGCAAAAGCAGTAAAAAAAAAAAGAGTAAAAACAACAAGCTGTAAAACAAAAAAGAGTAAAAGCAACAAGCTGTAAAACAAAAAAAGAGTAAAAGCAACAAGCTGTACAAAAAAAAGAGTAAAAGCAACAAGCTGTAAAACAAAAAAGAGTAAAAGCAACAAGCAGTAAAACAAAAAAGAGTAAAAGCAACAAGCTGTAAAACAAAAAAGAGTAAAAGCAACAAGCTGTAAACAAAAAAGAGTAAAAGCAACAAGCAGTAAAACAAAAAAGAGTAAAAGCAACAAGCAGTAAAACAAAAAAGAGTAAAAGCAACAAGCTGTACAACAAAAAAGAGTAGAAGCAACAAGCTGTAAAACAAAAAAGAGTAAAAGCAACAAGCTGTACAACAAAGAAGAGTAATAGCAACAAGCTGGAAAACAAAACAGAGTAAAAGCAACAAGCAGTAAAACAAAAAAGAGTAAAAGCAACAAGCTGTACAACAAAAAAGAGTAGAAGCAACAAGCTGTAAAACAAAAAAGAGTAAAAGCAACAAGCTGTAAAACAAAACAGAGTAAAAGCAACAAGCTGTAAAACAAAAAAGAGTAAAAGCAACAAGCTGTACAACAAAGAAGAGTAATAGCAACAAGCTGGAAAACAAAACAGAGTAAAAGCAACAAGCTATAAAACAAAAAAGAGTAAAAGCAACAAGCTGTACAACAAAAAAGAGTAAAAGCAACAAGCTGTAAAACAAAAAATCGAAGTAATAGGAACAAACAGCAAAACAAAAAACATAGAAATAGCAACAAGCAGCAAAGCAAAAAACATAGAAATAGCAACAAGCAGTAAAGCAAAGAACATAGAAATAGCAACAAGCAGTAAAGCCAAAAAACATGTTAATTTTAAAAGCAACGTCACTGATTGAACAAGAAAAAAACGGACCACTATATACTAAAAAAGATACTAAAGAAGATACTAAAGACAGCAAGATACTCAAAAAGTCTAATAGAATAAAACAGATAGATAAAGATAGATAGATAAAGATATATAATTGATAGATACAGATAGATACAGATAGATAACAAGAGAAAACGTGTTGAAACGTGAAAAAAACTCACTACACTGCCTACAGAACATAATAATAACAAAAAGGCTGAGGGAATATATGAAAATGATTTTAATAGATAGGTATATATTGATAGAAGGAGAATATATGTGTTGGAATTGTGGGTATTTATATATATGTGAGTGTTAAGGAATTTGTGATTTTGGAGTCTGTTGTTGCTATATAGGTGTAATAGGGGGGTTG
>JACEEZ010005345.1:210000-255174 GCA_016584305.1 Chionoecetes opilio | reverse complement strand
CTTCCAGTCAGAGATCCTCTTTTGTGCAAGCGCAAAACTGGATATTGTCTCTGCATAGAAGCGTACATTTCACACACTTCTCTAATCCTAAAGCCCGTCAACTTGGTTTAACTTGCTTTTCAGGCTGAATATAGAGAGCCGGCTCACAGACGGTCCCGTAACCTTTAAATCTCCTGAAACTGATGCTCTTTCTATTTCTGTCCGTAATCATGCCAATTTTTTTTCAACTTACCAAAAAACTCCTTCATTCATAGAAAATGTCAAATCTTTCTGAATCAAACTTTTGTCGATACTTCGTGCATCTAGCTAATAACATCTCTAAAACAATTTTTCTTCTTCATCTTTCCATCCTGTGCTTCACCCAGATGGCTCTTAGCTGTGTCACTATTTTTAAAAAAGAACCTTTGTCAAACCTTTGCTGAAATTCCACTCTGGATGATGAAGAACTTGATACTCCCTCTACTCCATTTTCTGACTATAT
Organism: Chionoecetes opilio; assembly: GCA_016584305.1. NCBI lineage: Eukaryota > Metazoa > Arthropoda > Malacostraca > Decapoda > Majidae > Chionoecetes > Chionoecetes opilio. Next base: position 254,693 of record JACEEZ010005345.1, on the reverse strand, counting down.
CATGCCATTTATTAAGACCCTTCGTAAAGATGTTTTCTTTACCCTTCCGGGCCTAAAATCTGGGAAGGCTTACGGTCCTGACGGAGTCCCTCCTATTGCTCTCAAAAACTGTGCTTTGTGCTTGCACCTTGCCTGGTCAAACTTTTCAGTCTTTGTCTATCTACTTCGCTTTTGATAGGATCTGGCCCCAAATCTTTAATTTTCAAACTACACCATTAAGTTTCTATCCTACTCTCTGTATCTTCATCTTAAGTTTCCTTTCAAACACCCGTCAGGGTGCTTGGTTGGTAGAGGTGTAGGCTTGCGTGCAGCGTCCCTGCGTTCGATCCCACCAGGTTCCCCCAGGTTCACCCTGGCGTGGTGGCACTTTGTATGGTCAATAATCTTGTCGTTGGTACTTGAAAAGGGGTCAATAGGATCAAAGTATCTTATCTTATATTCCTTTCAAACCGTTTTATTGCTGCTACTGTAGACGGACATTGTTCTTCTCCTAAATCTAGAATAATGGTGTTCCCCAGGGTTCTGTCCTATCACCCACTCTCTTTCTATTATTCATTAATGATCTAAGTCTAACTTAAAGCCCTATCCAAATTCTACGCTGATGATTCTACCCTGCATTTTTCAAAATCGTTTATTAGGGCGTCCAACTCAACAGGAACTAAGTGATTCACGGAGAGATGCCACCGAGCCCCTAACTTCTGATCTTTTTATAATTTCTGACTGGGCAAAGCAAACCTTGTTTTTGTTCAATGCCTCAAAAACCAATTTCTTCCCTATCTACTCGACAAAACCTACCAGATAACTATCCCCTATTCTTTAATGACACTCAACTATCTCCTTCTGCTACAATGAACATTCTGGACAACCTTTACTAAAAATCTGAACTGGAAATCTCACATCTCATCTCATGCTAAAACAGCTTCTAAGAAGTAAGGTTCCTGTGGCGTCTGCGTCCTTTTTATTCTCCCTTTCCCAAATTGCTTGCTCTCTACAGGGGTCTTATCCGCCATGTATGGAGTATGTTTCATATGTTTTGGGGGGGGCCACTCATACAGCCCTCCTAAACAGGTCGAGTCAAAAGCTTATCGTCTCATCAACTCCCCTCCTCTGACTGACTGTCTTCAATTTTTAAATCACCGCCGCAATGTTGCTTTTTCTTGCTATCTTCTACCGTTATTTTCATGCTCCCCTGGGTCTTCTGAAATTGCTAACTGTATGCCTCCCCCCCCCCGTGGCCTCGCTGGGAGACATTCTTTCTCATTTTCATCCCTATTCTGTCCCATCTTCCTATGCAAGAGTTAATCCCGTATCTTTACTCTTTCATCCCTTTCAGTGGTAACTCTGGAACTCTTTTCCTGTTTCTATTTTTCCACATTCCTACGACTTAAATATTTTCAAGAGAAGAGTGACAAGGTCTCAAACACCTCCCGAACTAAATTGTTCCACCCCCTTTTTTTTATTCTCTTACTGTCTTCTTATAGGGACTGGCAACTAAGCGGGCTTTGTGTTACCTCTCTTTGTTGTGCCCTTGGTCAGTCCTTTGTGATGTACAATACCCATGGTATGAATGTTACAAATGGGCAATGCTGCTTAATTACATTTTGGCACCAACATACTTCCCACTCATGTTTGAGACATTGTCATAAACTTGACCCCGACAGTTGTTATGTCAATTCCATTATTTTCTAAAAATTAGCTCTATTAGCTCTTCACAAGCAGTTGAGGACAAGTATGAAGTGTGTCCTTTGCCCTTGTTTGCATACCTCTTAATGTGTTCGTAAAGAAAAGAGTCATAGTTTGGCTAAAACCTCCAATATTTATAGAAAATTACCATTACCCTTAGACTCTAAAATTTCATCCTATCTCGGTAATGGTGAGACCACGTTCACAAAGAAATATAATAACAGTGACAGCCCTCTCCAATACCTTTACATAAATGTCATGAGGCAGGAGAACTTAATAGTTGTACAAAAAATTCAAAATAACCTGGCCCAAAAGACAAGAGGGGTAATGGCACGAAGTTCTAGCCTGTTAGCTGATCTGAAAACTGCATAGATATTTTTTATAGACATTAACATAATACATTGACAAAGGACTAACAGGGTAATGTCAAAACGTTTGCTGACCATTCTCAGATTTCGACGATATAATAGAAAACAACTTTCAAGGGGCAACTTGCCATGAGTTTAAAAAAAAATCTCAATATTCATGGGCCCCTCCTGAGGTTTGGGCCAGGGCTCCGCCCCTAAAGCCCCCCCCCCCACCTTAATCCGCCACTGCCTGTAACCAGTGAGGGTATTTGTGAAGTGGTGCTAACTCGGGCGAATGCTTCTAAGGCCTTATCGTTCTGTCTTTATACCCACTTGGTCTCACGACCATTCTTTCACAGAAGTTTCTTCGGACATCACTTCTTCTGTACACAAACATTCTATGTGGGTAGTATGTCCTGTATGTTCAATGTATCAGGAAGTTTCGGGTCACTTTGCAATTCTTATTGCATACTTTTTGCGCTCTGACTATTTGAACACCTCCCTGAAACACTGCATGAAGGGTTTGTAGCTAATTTCACTATTCGACTCTTCCCTATTGACAGCTTGAAGTATATACATTTTTCGAACGTTAAATTTGTCACTAATACCATTTCTGAACTTACTTTCTTTAACTTATCAGAATTGGAATCACCTGTACAAGACTCCTTCCTTATCTGTCTACCTGAATCCGTTGTCCACTTTACTTTCATGATTTTGCCCATCATAATCCTCATCGCCATAGTAATTCCACTTTGCTGTGTTGTTCGGAAAGCCCTATCTTTGTATGTTCACTTGAAGGGAACTATCCGACAAAATCAGGGATATACATGATCGTAAATGGTTAGGCACATGTCTATAGGACGGTGCAAGTACACAACGCCTGGTACGTGACTGAGAGATGTTGGAGTTATAGGTAGTAGGACCTATGTGTATGATTGATATAGAGCCTATAATTATGTCATGTTTTATCTAGCATGATGCAAGTTTCTGTTAACATGGTGCAATGGTATTTTAGGTCTCTTTATCAATTAGACACATAGGTCCTACCTATCTATAACGTCAACATCCCTCGGTCACCTACCAGGCGCGTCATCGCGCCGTTTAAAAGGATCTGGGAGTGTGTTGTGAAGACTGCAGGGAAATGTGTAAGGAGCCCAGGGGAGCGAACTCGTGGTGTGTCACGGGTAGCAGTAGCGAGCGGGATCAGGACACGTGTGTAGTTCAATCACGCCCTTATGGGTGTGCCTGGTGAGTAACAGGTTACCTTCTACCGTGTTGATGATGAGGATGCAGGGAATAGACAGTACACATAATAAAGTGTATGTATATTTGTACACGTTGAGTTATGTACACGTGGTTTGTAACAGACGCCAAGGATTAAGCGGCCACACACAGCGGGTAAGTCTGAGGGAGTGAGAAAGAGTCATGGCGTAGTGACAAGCTCGTCGGCTATTTTGACGGGTTCCCCAAAATATAAACCATATTTCCCCAAACACCACCATTACTCCCTTTCCCCCCGGCCCTGATAAAGTGAACGTGTCCTCACGTTTCTAAATAGAAAGGAAATGAACATAATACGTGGGGCAAGGTACATAACCTTGCCAGGTACCCAAACAAAAAAAACAAATAATTGAATTGCAACAAAAAAAAAGGGTTTTAAAAACTGTTTTCACAAATACATGTTAATGGAAGTACGCAAACAACCCACAAAAAGAAGCATGGGGGCCAAAAATTTAAAAAAATCAACATGATAAGTAAAAAGAACAAACCATACAAGCAAAAAGCGGGCTAAAAATAAAAATTTAAACCCACAATTATAAGTGTCCATGCAATAAGGGGGCAGAAAAATGATAATACACAATCTTTCTGGGAAAACAAAATTTTGTCGATTTCTTCTGGCCCTCTAGCTAAAAACATCTCTAAAACAATTTTTCTTCTTCATCTTTCCATCCTGTGCTTCACCCCAGGCTTCCTTGCTGTGTCAACTATTTTTTAAAAAACAGAACTCTTTTTTCTCAAAACCTTTTTCTTTAAAAATTTCCCCTCTGGATGATGAAAACTTGAAAACTCCCTCTACCCTTTTTCTGACTATTCATGCCCTTTATTAAGAAACCTTCGTAAAAAATGTTTTTTTACCCCCCCTGGCCTAGATCCTCGGGAAGGCTTACAGTCCTTCCCGGGTTTTCCCCCCTATTTTCTTTTCAAAAACTTTTGGGTTCTGTGGGTTGCACCCTTTCCCGGTTTAAACTTTTCATTTTTTGTCTATCTACTTCCACTTTTTTTCCCTTTTTCTGGAATTTTGCTCATATCTAACCTCCCCTTAGATGGGTAACCTTTCTTCCTTCAACTCCTATCTATTGTTTTGGGCTATCACCTTTCTAAAGTTTTTAAATTATACTTAAAAAGAAATTCTTAGGCTCTTCTGATCACAATCTTCTATCTGATCGTCAGTACGGTTTCCGAAAAGGGTGATCTCAAGGTGATTTTCTAGCTTTCCAAACTAAATCTTGGTCACCTCCTTTGGGGGGTTTCGGTAAACTTTTGCTGTTCCCCTTTGACATATCAAAAGTTTTTGATAGGATCGGGCCCAAAAATTTTTATTTTCAAACTACACTCTTTAAATTTTCCCTATCCTACTCCCTGTATCTTTTTCTTTAATTTTCCTTTCAACACCCGCAGGGTGGTTTGGTTGGTAGAGGTGGCTTGCTCAGCGCCCCCTCGTTCGATCCCACCAGGTCCCCCAGGTTTCATCCTGGCTGGGGGCCCTTTGTATGGTCAAAAATTTTGTCGTTGGTACTTGCAAAGTGTCTAGATAGGATCAAAGTTCTTACTTATATCCTTTCAAACCGTTTTATTGCGCTACTTAGACGGGCATTGTTCTTCTCCTAAAACTAAAATATGGTGTTCCCCAGGTTCTGTCCCATCACCCCCCCCCCTCTTTCTTATTCTTAATGATCTAAGTCTAAATAAAGCCCTATCCACTTCTACCTATGATTCTACCCCTCATTTTTCAAAATCGTTTATTTGACGTCCAAATCAACAGGGGAAATAAGGATTCACGGAGAGATGCCACGAGCCCCAACTTCTGATCTTTCTATAATTTCTGACTGGGGCAAAGCAAACCCTTTTTTTGTTCAATGCTCAAAAAACCCAATTTCTTCCCCATCTACCGACAAAACCTACCAATTTAATATCCCCTATTCTTTAATGACACTCAACTATCTCCTTCTGCTACAATGAACATTTTTGGACTATCCTTTACTAAAAATCTGAACTGGAAATCTCACATCTCATCTCATGCTAAAACAGCTTCTAGAAGTAAGTGTCCTGGGGGCGTCTGCGTCCTTTTTATTCTCCCTCCAAGTTGCTTGCTCTCTACAGGGGTCTTATCCGCCCATGTATGGAGAAATGTTTCATATTTTTGGGGGGGGATCCACTCATAAGCCCTCCTAAACAGGGTCGAGTCAAAAGCTTATCGTCTCATCAACCCCCCTCCTCTGACTGACTGTCTTCAATTTTTTAAATCACCGCCGCAATGTTGCTTCTCTTGCTATCTTCTACCGTTATTTTCATGCTCACTGCTCTTCTGAAATTGCTAACTGTATGCCTCCCCCCCTCCCGTGGCCTCGCTGGGAGACATTCTACTCATTTTCATCCCTATTCTGTTCATCTTCCTATGCAAGAGTTAATCAGTATCTTTACTCTTTCATCCCTTTCAGTGTAAACTCTGGAACTCTCTTCCTGTTTCTATTTTTCCACATTCCTACGACTTAAATATTTTCAAGAGAAGAGTGACAAGGTCTCAAAACCCTCCGAACAAAAATTGTTCCACCCCCTTTTTTTTTATTCTCTTACTGTCTTTTTTTATGGGACTGGCAATAAGCGGGCTTTGTGTTCCTCTCTTGGTTTGTTTTTTGGTCATCCCTTGTGATGTACAATCCCCATGGTATGAAATGTTAAAAAGGGGCAATGCTGCTTAATTACTTTTGGCCCCAACAACTTCCCATCATTTTTGAAATTGAAAAACTTGACCCCGACAGTTTTTTTAGTCATTCCATTTTTTTCCCCAAAAAATTACTCTATTAGCTCTTAAAAACGTTGGGAAAAGTTGAAGTTGTCCTTTCCCTTGTTTGCATCCCTCTTAATGTGTTCGTAAAGAAAAAGTCATATTTGCAAAAACCTCCAATATTTATGAAAATTACCATTCCCTTAGACTCTAAAATTTCATCCTTCGGTAATGGGAGACTACGTTCACAAAGAAATTAAACAGTACAGCCTCTCCAATCCCTTTACTAAATGTCATAAAGGCGGAGAACTTAAATTTGACAAAAAATTAAAAATAACCGGCCCAAAAGACCAAGAGGGGGTAATAACGAATTCTGCTTTGCTGATCGAAAACTGCATAGATTTTTTTTATAACTTAACTAATAACCCTTTACAAAGGAAACAGGTTTTGTCAAAAAGTTTTCTGACCATTCTCAGATTTCGACGATATAAAAAAAACAACTTTCAAGGGGGAACTTCCATGATTTTAAAAAAAATCTCAATATTCTGGGCCCCTCCTGAGTTTGGGCCCGGGGTCCGCCCCCAAAACCCCCCCCCCCCCCCCCCCCCTTAATCCCCCACTGCCCTTAAACCCGTGAGGGGATTTGTAAGTGGTGCTAACTCTGCGAATGCTTTAAGCCTTATCGTTCTGTCTTTATACCCACTTGGTCTCACGACCATTCTTTCACAGAAGTTTCTTCGGACATCACTTCTTCTGTACACAAACATTCTATGTGGGTAGTATGTCCTGTATGTTCAATGTATCAGGAAGTTTCGGGTCACTTTGCAATTCTTATTGCATACTTTTTGCGCTCTGACTATTTGAACACCTTCCCTGAAACACTGCATGAAGGGTTTGTAGCTAATTTCACTATTCGACTCTTCCCTATTGACAGCTTGAAGTATATACATTTTTCGAACGTTAAATTTGTCACTAATACCATTTCTGAACTTACTTTCTTTAACTTATCAGATTGGAATCACCTGTACAAGACTCCTTTCCCTTATCTGTCTACCTGAATCCGGTTGTCCACTTTACTTTCATGATTTTGCCCATCATAATCCTCATCGCCATAGTAATTCCACTTTGCTGTGTTGTTCGGAAAGCCCTATCTTTGTATGTTCACTTGAAGGGAACTATCCGACAAAATCAGGGATATACATGATCGTAAAATGGTTAGGCACATGTCTATAGGACGGTGCAAGTACAACGCCTGGTACGTGACTGAGAGATGTTGGAGTTATAGGTAGGTAGGACCTATGTGTATGATTGATATAGAGCCTATAATTATGTCATGTATTTATCTAGCATGATGCAAGTTTCTGTTAACATGGTGCAATGGTATTTTAGGTCTCTTTATCAATTAGACACAAGGTCCTACCTATCTATACGTCAACATCCCTCGGTCACCTACCAGGCGCGTCATCGCGCCGTTTAAAAGGATCTGGGAGTGTGTTGTGAAGACTGCAGGGAAATGTGTAAGGAGCCCAGGGGAGCGAACTCGTGGTGTGTCACGGGTAGCAGGTAGCGAGCGGGATCAGGACACGTGTGTAGTTCATCACGCCCTTATGGGTGTGCCTGGTGAGTAACAGGTTACCTTCTCTACCGTGTTGATGATGAGGATGCAGGGAATAGACAGTACACATAATAAAGTGTATGTATATTTGTACACGTTGAGTTATGTACACGTGGTTTGTAACAGACGCCAAGGATTAAGCGGCCACACACAGCGGGTAAGTCTGAGGGAGTGAGAAAGGGTCATGGCGTAGTGACAGCTCGTCGGCTAGCTGACAGGTTGCCAGATATCAACATAGTTGCCAAACACCACCATTACATACCTTCCCGCCCATGATAAAGTGAACGTGCCCCTCACTTTCCCGAAATAAAAAGGAACATGAACATAATACGGGCAAGGTACAAAAACCATTGCCAGGTAGAAAAACAAAGAAAAAAAAATAATTGAATTGCAACACAAAAAAGGTTTAAAAAAATGCTCCCCTTTAATACTTTGTATTTTGGAAGTAAGCAGGGCAACCACAGAAAGAAGCATAGAAAAAACAGTTAGAATCACAATGAAAAGTGAAAAAGAACGAACCTTTACAAGCAGGAAAGGGGGCTAAAAAATTTTAAACTTTTTTCAAAAATTTTATAAGTGTCAGGCAAAAACGGGCAAAAAAAGTTTATAAAACATCAGTAAGAAAGATAGAAAAAACCCCAATCCAATAAAAGGGGGGAAAGAAAGTAAATGTTAATTAAAAAGAAAAGTGACAGACAACATAATAGCCAATTACTAGCACAAGCACAACTTTGTGTGTAAAAAAAAACAACAAATGCAAAAGAAAGGACTACCAAAAAGATATGCAAAAGTGGGGGAAAAAACCCTAAAACTACTCACAAAGATAAGGAAATAAAAAATAAACCACGTGTTTACCCAAAAGAAAAAATGCAGGGAAACAAAAAAACAAAAATAGAAATTTTTAGATGTTTCCACAAAAATAAGTGAAAAAGGATTTTAAAACCATAAAAAGAAGGACGGGAAAACAAAATGACCACGTGCTAGCACGGAATTATTTTTATAAGTTGTCTCGAAAAAAAAATTAAAAATGGCGAAATTTTAAAGTTGATGCATATTTCTCCAGTCTCATAATTGCATTCCTTAGGTGTTTTACTGTTTTTTATTTAAATATATTATAGAACAAACATTTTAGTGCGGTATTTTAATGTTAGGAAAAGGGCTCCCGTAGGATTTTGTTAAAATTATTTTTTTTGGGCAGTTCTGGCTTCTATAGGGTATCAGTTTAACAGAAAAAGTTTGGGCCCCCAATTTTCAGCCCCCCTTCCCCCCCTTTTTGGGGGGGTTCATTTCCCCTTTTTGGGGCCCCCCGGAAACTACCTGCATTTATCCCCCCAAATAATTGACCGTTTTTTATAATTTGAGATCCTTTTGGGGTTTTTTGGGTATGCAGAGTCGATTTATAGCACTAAAAAAGAAAACCGGAAGTGTCCTTATAGCATTTCCCGGTTCAGTTTTGGGCATTTTCCCGGGTTTCGAGTAAAAGGGCTAACTCCATTTTTTTTTTTCAGGCATTTTTAAAAGGGCATTTTGAGCTCTCAGATATACCCTGTGAACTGAGACGTTTTTAGTATCCCCAAAATATGTCGGAGGAGGACGGGTTTGCGTGACTTTTAAAAAAGGTCCCAATCAAAAAACGAGGGGCCCCATCCGGTCATGACAGATGAAATTTTACAGCACTGTCAAGAGAGGTGTCTCGGGGGTGAAAACTGAAAGGACTTTTTAAGACTACAAATTTTACTTGTCGGGTTTTTAAATGAAGGAAAACTCAAGACTTTCGGTATCTAGGAATGTCGGAAACCTATCGTAAACAAGAACAAGTTTTAAAGTCTTAGGAAAGATCCCAAACCCGTTTTCCCCTTTTGCCCCTGCGCCCCACGGGGAAACCGGGGGCCCGACCTTCAAGGGGCTGGGGGATCTTTTTGGGCCCAAAAGGGGTAAAAAGACTTTTCCCAAAGGGAACAATTTTGGGTCTTTTTTAAAACTGTGCTTTGCCCCCAAAAATGACTCAGAGCCCCCCTGAAAACCGTATTTTTACTGACTCAAGGGAAAAAACCACCCCCTACAGATCAAGCAAAAAAACCCCGGTTTTGCCCAATTTTAGAGTTTCAGTAGGGGGCCCCTTGAAAAACCCGGGCAAAGCATCACTTTTGAAAAGCACAATCATGGGAACATGTTTGCGCTGGGCAAGCAAATATAAACGAGGAAGTTTCACAGAATTCCCAAACCCCATTCGCTCGTATGTGATGCAAAATTGGGCCCCTCGCTATTCAAAACACCTTGAGTGACGAGGATTTTTAACTGAGCATGGCGAGGAAAATGTCCTACTTGTAAATTTTAAAAAAGATACCGGTGGATGTAAATGAGAGTGAGAACTATCGGAAAAACCTCAAAAGACTAAATCAGGCGAGCGCCTTCCAAAAGGTAAAATTTTTTGTCACACATTTAAAAAGGGAAGGGAGCCTGACCGTCTTTTTGCCCCTCCACTGCGGGGCACGAGGGCCCCAGGGTTACAGGTCCTAAATGTAAGATGATGAGTATTTGGGGTCACCTGAAGAATGCCCCCAAAACCCTTCGGGAAAAGAGATGCTCCCCAAACACGCGGGTTGGTCGTTTAAAGGCAGTTTCCCAGAAATTTTTTGAAAATCCCCCCTTTCCCCAGTTTTTTCATGAGTCCCTCCTTTTTGGGGAGCCATGTTGCCCAAAAGTGTCCGGAAATACGAGACCAGGGGTGAAAAAAACTGTGGGACTTTTTCATCCCGTTCCTTGTCCAAAATACTGGGACTGATCCCCCGGGTAAAACTTTCAGAAAGAAAACAGTCCCTTTCCCGAAAAACAGCCCCAGACCCCCGTAATCGGTTTTTCCCCCTTGCTTTTTTAATTCTAAGGGGCGGGGACAAGATTTTTTTGTAAAACCTAAACCTTTTAATTTGGGGAAGTAAATACCTTCACATCTTTGGACTTAGAGAAACGGTTGACCAGAGTGTTCTCCACGGATGAAGGAGGTTTGGGGGTTTTGTCCCCCAAAAAACTTTGTCAAAAAAGGCCTGACACATGGTTTTGCGACGATAATTTTTGACCTCGGGGAAAGGGACACCCCCCAGGGGGAAAGGGAACCCTTCCATGGCACAGGGGTTTGCTTTCCCATTTAAGATAAAAGGATGGAGAGTTCATAAACCCGCCCAAATTGAAATACCGGGAAAAGCTTCTCTCACAAAAGCCTCTTGGCCCTTTGAGGGTGAACTTTGGTGCAAAAACCCAGCATCAAAACCACTCCTTTGAGATTATCGGTCTATGAAAGGGGAAAAAGAGGAAAATTTTCTGGGCCAAAGCCCTTCCCTCACCCCTGGCATTTGCAAACCCCTTTGGGAAACTGATGAGGGAAAGGGATATGATTGTGGTTTCACTGAAACTGAGTCAGCGAAGGAAAAAAACACAAAAGTGACATGAAAAGGGGAATCAGGAAAAAGTCCCCCCCATGAGGGGCACTCCAGCCCGGACGCTATCTATCAGTCGGAAAAAGAAAACCAAACCCGGGGAAATTGGCCCAAAAAAGATGGGGATGCCAAAAATTGGGGCTGCTACAAATCTTGCTGTTACCCCAGTCCCGGGAACCCCCAAACCCACCACAAATTTGTGAGGTATCGCTCCATTATTAAGGGACCACCCCCCACTGACTTTTGGGCCCTTTTTACACTGTTCTTGGGAAAGCTCGGGGGAATCTTTTGCCACTGTCATTGGTCCACAGGGAAAAAATTTTGAAAAAACACGGGACCTGGACCGATTCACGTTTTTTGGGAAAAATTCAGCAGTCATTTGAGGACCCCCAATTGGACCCTAAGGGCAGGACTCTCAATTGCATTTGCGCTTTAAAATGCTCTCGGGAAAAACGATAGATGGCAGGGGCCCCTGGATAATGTGCCATTAAAAGGGGTGAACACAACCCAACAGCCCTTGGGGGATTTTCAGTGGAAAAGCATAAAAAAGAGGCATCAAATCCCAAAACCACAATCAGTCTAGAAATTAAATGATGTGGGGTTTTGATGTCATATTACCCATTTTTCCCAAAAGGGGCCCCATTGTGCCCGGGGCAATGTTTAAAGGGGACAAGTTTCTTTCCCACCCCAAACCCCGATAGACAAAGACTGGGGAATAGTCAGATCATGGTACGGGGAAGGGGGTTAAACCCAATGGGGGGGAGGGAAAAACATTGGAGATTTTTGCAAAATTTCCTTTTTCACCCATCCCTCGATCAAGGGGAAAAGCCTTCTTCATTTGGGTCCCCTTCTTGCCGCTGGGGGGAAAATGGCAGATTTTATTTTTGCTTCCTTGGAGAACCGGTTCGTATTTTTCGCCGGGATCTTCTAAATTACGCTCGATGTTTGCCTGTCCTTTGAAACAAATGAATCCCGCTGGAAGATAATGACCCTTTAAACATGGAATGCATTGAGGGCCCGGGGCCCTTTTTGTTGGGAAAATCCCGAGATACCCTTACGAAAACTCGCCACCCAAAAAAGGCACCTCGACCCGGAAAAAGAAAAAAAAAAGGGACAACGGTGGGATGGTAGGAAATCGCAAAAGATGAAAACGCTCCAAACGACTCGTCACCACTACACCTTGCCTTTCCCCTATCGTTTACGAGTATCTTGAGAGCTTTCCCCAAAATTTTCCCGGTCATCCCGAACGCACAGATATTACCCCTGTCTGGACAGATTGCCTGAGGTCAAGAGGAATGCCATAAAGAAAGGGCCCCAAACAATAGAGTTTTCACTGCACAGACAACCCCTCAGAGTGAAGACACCATTGAAAAATTTAGTTTATCAGCTCTTGTGCCCAGAGTAGCAAAAGGGAAAGAATTCTGCATTTTGCAGAAAAGGGTCAGAAAACGATTCGAGGAATCGTTTCCTCGTTTGTGAAAGTCTGACACCACATCCAAAACTCTCGGTTGGGACAAGATGAAGAAACTCAAGTTTAAGGCATTCTCAAGTTTGGGTGGATAAATAAAAGTAAGCATTTGGGGTAAAAGTCATCAAATTCGGAGGATGTAATTTACTGGGGGAGATTTTTTAAATTTTTTCCGGGGAAACCGACCAGGTTTTTAGTGGGCCCCCAAATTTGAGGAATAAAAGGGAAGTACGAGAGTAAAAGTGCCCCCGCTCTCTGTGGCTGTTGGGTAGATCTTTGTACACCCAACCCTTTTAAGGGCCCGTCTGTGCATGCCCGTTGAAAATGCCACGGTTTTAATCCCCGAGTTTCCCCCGTTTCCAGGGCATAGGGGAGGAAAATCCTCCAGTTTTTAAATTCTAAACATTGATGCCAAAGGGGTACTTCAGAGTATGACAAAGACCCCCAAAAAGCTGGGAAAATTTTACACCTTTAGGAAAGCATTCCCAACCCCAAAAGCAAAAGAGACAATGATGGGGAAAACTATGATGAGGGGCCCTGTTTTTGTTTTATCGATATTTGGGTCTGCGTTTGAAAAAAAAGACCCCGGGAGAAACGATCAACCACATCCATTGAGTACGAAATTTTAAACCCCAAATGAACCCCCATGTCCATTAAGGAGTTACTTTTAGCATTTCCCCCCCCAAAACGGGAAACCCCACATGCTTGTTTGGCCAAGGACTGCTTGACATTTTTGCAAGCAAAAGGGGTTAAATTTGTGCCGGTTTTCGTGACGATGATCTTATCAAGGGACTATTTTTGAGTATGGTTCCCTACACATGAAGAGGCGACAAAATTTATTCCAAAAACCCCCTAAATTGCCCTACAAACCTGTGGGGCTGCCAGAAAGATCTGCGTATGGTTTGCCCCACACTGACGTAATCCTGCCCCCCTTCTTGTCTTATCGCCCCCAGACGAAGCATCTCTATATCCTTGAAGTTTAAAACAGGCAAAGGAAAAAAGAAAGGGGAAAAAAAACCATTTTGAAAAAAGGGGCAGGTTTTTTTGGGCCCTCGCAAATGTCAAGGACTTCTTGGACTCCACAACTTCTCAGGGGTGATTGGGGGGGGCAGATTCATAGGGAAATTTTAAAGGGAAACATGGGGAGATGAAAACCTAAAACTTTATGATGATGACCCCGCCCTTGGGCTGTTCAAAGCATTTGGGTGCATTTCTATTCCTGCCGAGTTGGGGCAATGACGTGCTTCCCACGCAGGTTTAAAGCGTTGGAGACTTTGTGGGCATGTCTACAGTTTTAAAAGTCCAGCCCAAACCCCAAACCCTCACTCAGGTGGGAGCTGTTTTTTGGTCAAAGAACTTGGGAAAGGGGGAAATTCTTCCAAAAACCGTGCGCTTGCTTCCCCCAAACATGCGTGGGAAAAATACTGACAATGCGGGACAAGGGCATACCCTGAAATTGTTTCCCAAACCCCTTTCCGGGAATTGAAAAAAATGGATGGAAATTTGGGGAAAGGGGGTTTTATGTTTCCCCTGACCCTGTCTTTCCCTGCCTGCCCCACAAGCTGTAGTTGAACTCGTTTAAAGTGGCCCGCCCAAAATAGGATGCAAGGGGAAAAAGGTGTAGCGCTTGAAAAATGGCCTGCCCCTTTCTCCTCTCTTTTAAATGCTATGGCAGTGATTGGGGCAAACGTATTCGGGAGGCATTTCAAATAGGGCATTGTGAATAAATGATTTATTTTTCGTCCATTTTGACAGTATCGCAAAATCGGAGTATCGCTAAATACTAACCGCTTTGGGTGGGTGGTTTGGGGGCAGGGGTGGGGAACTCCCCCAGTGGGAATTTCCCCCGTTGTCTTTAAACCAGAATAAAGGGGGGGGAAAGGGGCAACCCTTTTCCCTTTTTTTAAGTATGCCTTTTCAAAAACGTGGCATGGAAAAGTGCTTAGGGGGCTTTTGTAATAGAACGGGGGAGAAAAAAACGAAAAAAAGAGTTTCGGTTTTTAACCAAAAACTGGACGTGATGAGAAATTTAGTATCAGACCTGAAAATCACTCAGCAATTTTGTGGAACATAGTTTACGTGTCTTAAAAAAGAAAAAATTTTAAATTTTTTGCTTTGTGTTACCAGAGCCAAATCCCGGGGGGGGACAAAAAAGGAATGATCCCCCAAAAGGGGGTTTTAGGGTTTGAAAATTGGGGCCCCATCTTTTTTTGTTAACTGATACCCATAGAAGGGCCCGAACTTTCAAAAAAAACAATTTTAGCACAAAAATTTACGGGAATACATGGGATACCACACTATTTACGAAGAAACAGTATATCTTTTAATGAAAACCATATCTACTGTATTCCCTGGAAACCCCTTGTTACCTTGCCGATCCCGCCCCCACTGGGTCATGGGCGGATTTCCCGAAAAAAAGTCCAAATATACCCGTAAAACCTTTTTGGGTTTAAACAAAAAGTTTTTTTCCCAAAACCCCCAAAGACTTATACCCCGATTTATGATGATATTTTTTTAGTTAACGCTTTAATTTTTTGAAAAGGGGTTTTAATTTAAATTTTTCAGAAAAACGAAAAAATCAATGGAAAGCTAATACAATTATTTCTACTGATAGCCCCCGTTTTTAAGTTCCTCACAAATGTTTTTAAAAGGTGACGAGTTTAAGTGAATTTTAATTCTGCATATTTTTTTTAGTTTTCATAGTAGCATTTTTTTATTTTGTTTTTTCTTTTTATATGTGATTAAAGTTTAGAACAAAATTTCCGAAGAACCAAACTATCATTTTATGAAAATGTATTTGGTAGGGGGGTAAATTTTATGGAAAATAAACTTTTTTCCCCGGGGTTTCCCCGGGCCCGCCTCACGGGCCCGTGGGGCTTTGGTTTTTGTTTTTTTTCACTTTATCATGCGTCACGTACAAAACATCTATACATACTAAGTTTTCACAAACCCCAACCGCATTTTTGGAACGGCGGTTGCGGTTGCGGTTTTAAAAATTTCTAGAAATGCGGTTCGGTTGCAGTTGGTGAGGTTGGAAATTTTTTTGTGCGGTTGGTGGGGTTTTGCGGCTGCGTTATTCGATCCAACACTAATATTATAAAATAAAAATTTTATATATATATTTAATATAAAATAATAATATAAATATATAAAAATAAAAAATATAAAATTTTATTAATATATAATATATATTATATTTAATTTTTTATATATATATTATATATATATTATATAATTTAATATAAAAATATAGAATATAATATATATTTTATAATATAATTATATAAAAATAAAATTATAAATTATATATATATATATATATAATAATTAATATAAATATAGTTATAAAATTTTAATATAATAAAAATTTATATATATATATAATATAAAAGAAAAAAAGGAAAAAAAAAAAAAAGGAAGAGAGAGAGAGAGAGAGAGAGAAAAGAGGAGAGAGAGAAGGGAGGAGAAGAGAGAGGAGGAGAGAGAAGAGGAGAGAGGGAGGAGAGGAGAGAGAGAGAGAAAAGGAGGAGAGAGAGAGAGAGAACCTTAAAGAAAGAGAATACAAAACATAAATCCAGAAAAGTTATGTTTTTGTGTCCTTCTATATTACTGGTAATTTTTTTTAATTTTTTCGGATTTGATTTCAAAATCCCCTAGAACCCCATCAGGAATGTTGAAGTTTATATTTGTTGCAGTAAGTTTTAGATTTGGGATTTTTTTTTTTTTTTTTTTAGTTCCATTCATGTAAAAAAATTGTACTTTCAGAAGCATTTGTTGCAAGAGCCCAGAGTATTTAAAGAACCCGTTTGCATGGTTGGTGATGACATTTCGGCTTGGGTGAGTAAAAAAATTTCACCCATCGCGGGTGGTAATACACCGGGTGGGGGCTTCAACGAAAAAAAAACGGGGGCAAAAAAATAAAAAAAGGGGACATTTTTTTAGCATTTTAAAAAAACGGGGGCAAATGCTGAAAAAGCTGGACGTCCCCCCCCTAAAAGGGGGGACTTGGTCAATAGATTGAGGAAGTAAAGCTTAGAAAACCCCAGCACTTCTACTTTTTTCACTCATGCAAAGAATCCCAACACCCTATTAGCTCAATTCAGCATTGTTTCAAAAATCATTTTTTCTAGGGCGGGGAGGAGTTACACGCACTCCCCAAGATCTTTCTCCCTTATGTCTTTTCAGGATACTTTTGGGAATGACCATTCAGGGTTTTCCTGCCAACATTTAAATTTCGCTCACTTTCAAAATTAAATTTCCCTCTGCCCCCCTGATACCCCGTTTAACTTTTTTCCCTGCAAAAAGTTTTTTACCAGACTGTGATATAATAATCCTACCTATCTTAGTATCATCATCAAATTTGCTGATATCACTGCTAATTCCACTCTCTAATACGTTGATGTAAATCACAAGCTCAAATTCAGCCTGTTCCTAAGAAAGATGACCGTTCTAATCCATCAAACTACCGTCCTATTGCTTTGACTTCTTGCCTTACTAAAGTTTTTGAATAAAAAATTAATAACAAGATTCTTAAAAATCTATCTGCTCACTATAATCTATATTCTACCTGATTGTCAGTACGGTGTCAGTACGGTTTAAGTAAAGGGCGATCTTCTAGCTTCTTTTGTTAAATGCTTTTAGAACCAAATTTCTTCACCTATCTACTCGATAAGTCCTTCCAGACAACTATACTTCAACTATACTCTTCTTCAATGACACTCAAATGTCTCCCTCTCCTACAAGGAACATTCTTGCACTATCCTTTACTAAAAATCTGAACTGAAAATTTCATATCTCCTCTCCTACTAAATCAGCTCCTAAGTTAAGTATCCCGTGGCGTTTGCATCCATATTTTTCTCCCTCCTAGTTCCTTGCTCCATACTATAAGGGCCTTATCCGCTTACGGATGGAGTATGCCTGTTACGTTCGGGGGGGTCCGATCCACTCATACAGCTCCCCTAAACAAGGTAGAGTTAAAAGCTTTTCGTCTCATGAACTTTCTGCCTCTGAGTGACTATCTGCAAGCATTAAATCATCGCCACAATGTTGCTCCTCTTGCAAATCTTCTTCCGTTTTCATGCTAACTGCTCTTCTGAATTTGCTATCTGCATACCTCCGCCCCTTCCTTCGGCCTCGCTGCACGAAACTTTTAATCATTTCATCTCTATTCTGTCCATCTTACTAAGCAAGACTTACCAGTATCTTCACTCTTTCATCCCTTTCAATGGTATACTCTGGAACTCTCTTCCTATTTCTATTTTTCCAACATCATATGACTTAAATTTCTTCTAGAGAGATACAAGATACAAGAGATACCTCCCGAACTAAATTGATCGGCCCCCCTTTATTATCTTACTGTCTTCTATATGGCGACTGGCAGATAGAGGGATTTTTGTTACTTTTTTTAGCCTTTGGCCAGTCTTTTATAATGTGAAAAAAAGGAAAAAAACTACTTTACTTTGCGGAAGAATGTTGTCTCCCACCCGAGGCTGCTTACTATCTCCGTTTATTTATTTTATCAGCAGACATATAATACGTTACATTTATTTATATGTTTAGAAAAAAGATAAATCCGTTGTATTTTATTGTTTTTCATTTCAATGAATTGTGTTGTCTCTAGCATTATTATATATCAGCTCCCTATTTGCTAAAAGGAATGCACAGATTGGGACGATTTGGGAGATCATTACCAAATGGTATATTTTTTCCTGATATGGAATGCAATATAGAATGACAATGTTTCAGTAGAGTAAATTCCACTCCATGACTATGAATAGTACAAAGTAATGACACAATCTGCATGCGTCGTGCCCTTGTCGTACTCATACGGTCGTGTCTCACGTCCAGTTCTACGGTACGGAATACCCTCTCGAGGAGTCGCATTTGTAGTGTCCACAGGATACGTAAGAAATTCATTTGTTTCTTGGTTGAGTTGAGTGCGGGGCTCAGTACCGGCAGGAGCCAAGTGTCTGGTAAATACATGCTTTTCCCTTTCCGTCTGGGTACCTAATTTGAGCGTACTGAGGATTCGCTTTGTAGGAGTTTCAACCTCGTCTACAAGCTGATCAGTCTTGCTCGCGCGTACGTACGTGACGCCTCAGCAGGACTGGACTAGGACCCCACAGCCAAGAAGGAACGCAGTTCCTTTGGAAGAACGACGAGCATAGTTTTTAAAAAGTCTTCGTGTTTGGGGTGGCCCTTAGTAGCCGTGCAATAGTAATAAGCAAATGAGTAAATAGCGTCAGGAGGGACAAAATTGTCAGTACTGAGTCAGCAGGCACTAATTTCAAAGCTGCCGTAACGGTCTTCCAGATACTCCCGTTGAAACACTCCCCCTTGCCCATTACCTTGAGGGTTATAACTAGTGTTCCTGCTGCAAGCAATTACTTTACTGACGAGGAATTCTTGTAGCTCTCTGCACATAATGTCCCCCTGTCCGAGTGAATGTAAGGGACATTTTGGATAGGCGGTAGCAGAGTGGTTAGCGTCTCCGAGTGGCGTTCTCGGTGTTGTGTTATGTGTGTGAAATTTTAGGAGCAATCATGGTAATGTTTTACTGTTCATTATACTTTATACTTATACTTTAATTTTATATAAATTCACTTTATTTATTTATTTGAGTATTTAAAATATTTTATTTTTTTTGCGTTTTTGGGGTTGTGATTTTTTATTTTATTTTGCATGTATTTGTGTGATTTTCTATTTAGTGTGATTGTATTTTGGGATTTTGTTTGTTTTTTGCATGTGATTGTGTGTGTTGTGATTTGATTGTCTGAAGGCATTCCTATGTGAGTGGGGCGTTATGGCTACATGTGAATAATATTAAAATTTATATAATAAATAATATATTTTATATATATAATATATAATATATAATATATAATTTTAAGATATATATATATATATATATAAAATATACTTTAATTATATCTCGATCTCGTTAAAAGGGGATAGCTAGTTCAGCTTTTATTTAAAAAGATAAAAAACGCTGAGCTAGCTATCACTTTTAACGAGATCTGTCTCAGAGAAAATCTCCTGCCCGTAAAATTACTCTACATATCCCTAGTGATGGGGCAGTTAATAACAACAGAAGAGCCGAACGAGGCCAGCAATGAAGAGAGAAAGAACCTCATGAAGAAGAGAATAGACAGCTGAATACAAAGATCCAAACTCCGGCCTGTACACCGTGAGCTGGAAGATAAAAGGGACAAAACTGACATCGATGCGCCTTAAAAGAGAGTACTGACACATTTTTTAAAGATATGACAAACCAGCACAAAAGCTCCATAAGCAGAGCCAACCAAAAAAAACTGATTAAGCTTAAAGGCGGCCACCTTAAGTACCATCGTCCCACCAAGGGTACATCAACCTTACCAACAAGGTACTTAAAAACCAGACCAAAAAACACTTAAATGGGTCTAAACGCCACTATGTCAAAACCCAAGAAATTCCGAAACGAACGAATGCAAAATACTCACGATTTTGAGAAATGGAAAAAAAGGGAGAGTCCCCATCGTCCCCTTCAAGCAAAAGTCATCGCAGAAGTTTCCCAAAAAGAAAGGGGAACCACAAAAGCAGCATCGTCGAACGAAAAAATTTGACGCCCGAAGCATAAAATAAACCCCAGACATCACCATCAGGGGGAGGGAAAAAGCTGCTGCGTACTTTTATCAAAAACACCTCCAAATACCTCAACAAGAGACGACATCCTCCGCCCACTACAAAGTTCGCAAAGTCAAAAAAAGACCCCCACTTTAAATCAAGAAAAAATAAAAATTTGAAAACAAGAAAAATTCTCCCCCCCACCTCAAATTTGGAAAGCTCTCGGGTGAAACGGAGGGTTACTGCTACGAAATAAAAGACACACAAGCCGGGCAAAAAATTTCGCCCTAAAATATCCCAAATACCAAACGCTGACTACCCCTGCAAAGAACTGTGTCTATTTTGACTCCATACCACCCAAACCCCACACCCCCCCAAATCAGCATCAGGTTTTCTAGAAATACTCAAGATCCAAAAAGCCAGAGGTGAAATCGCTCGTTGATGTCGGTCCCCTTCCTAAGTCCCCGTTGATCGTAAATAAACACATCATGCCCAGGTGTAAAAACATGCCCATCCCCCCGTTTTGAGCCCCCGGAACCTGTCTAGTGGACTCCTCGAATGCTGACAAAGAAGACCTTTTACCCCCCCCCGGGAAAAACAAATATCAAAAAATACGGCGTCCTAGGGGCTCTCCCTTAGGAGTATTGCGGGCAAACTTCTTCATGGCTGGGGTAAAAAGAAGAATATTAAAGAAAAAAAGCAAGCCCGATAACTGCCGCTAATCGATGACATCTTTATCAAAACAAAAGTCACTACAAAGCAGAACGCTAAAGCTCACCACAGAACTCAGGCCCCCTTCACCATAGAAAGCGCTCAGAAAATAAATGCCTTTTTTGAACGCCCTTTGTAACCAAAAAGAAGAATCATTCATCACAAACGTCTACGTGAACCCAAAAAACACCGGACACCCCTCACGAAAAAGCGAATCCCCGCAGGTTTATAAGACTCAAAATCGGGTTTAAAACCCCGAAGCTCCACACACGAGTACGGGAAAATTATGCACAAAAAACGAGCGTCCCCTCAATTTCCTCATCAAAAACGGCACAGCGAAGAGCATAAAACCGCAACAAAAAATATGGGAACTGGTACACCCTAACCCACAAAAAGATTTCAGGAAAAAACTATCTTTAGGGGGTTTCTTCTCCACCCTCACCAGGAAAAAGAAAAATATCACAAAACTCAAACCCTAATTGAAAGCAGACCCAAAAAAGGAGAAAAAAAACTACAAATTTTTTACAAAAACAAGAACCCCAGCAACCTCCCTTTTCCGTAAAGCCCAAACCAAGAAGGGACAAAACAAAAAATCCCATGTCGATATAGGGGCACTTGCAAAAAAGGGAAAAAGTGAAGTCCCCCTCATCCTACATCGGCCTGACGACAAAAAGCTGTCTCGACGTTTACCGCCACCAAATTCCGGACCCCAAAAAATCCCCTATTAGAAAAACAGGCATCATCTCACAAAACTTTTTAGAAGAAAAAACAGAATTGGGCGAATGTGTGCAGATTGCAGCGCTTCCAATTTTAAAAAACTATACATAAAAGAGATCAATCCCCGCAAAGTACAGGCAAACGACCTACAAGCTTACCAAGCATGAAAAAACAAAGCTAAAGCAGCCTACTCACAGAAAAAAGCGAGGACAAAAACCAAAAAGCGTCTCCCCTCCGGAGACGAGAACAAAGCTATCTACCAAACTGCCGCCACTAGGCTGCGTGGCAGCCAACATCATAAAAATAGCGCTTCACTCCGCAAAAAAGTCTGTCACCTCTAAACTGAAAAAACATCTTCCACATTCTGCTGAGAAGGGTTCTTAACCCGAAATCGCGATACAGCAAAAATGACAAGTACGGCCAAGTCTAAAAGGTTACAAAAAAGAAAAAGAACCTTTTTGACAAAAAGAAAAAATCTTTTTAAAAAGATAAAAAAACGCGAACTAGCTACCTTTTAAAGAGATTTCTCAGAAAAATTTCCTGCCCGTTTTACTTCTCTCTCTCTCCCCTCTTCTCTCTCTCTCTCCCCCTCTCTCTCCCCCTCTCCCTTTTTCTCTCTCTCTCTATTTTCTCTCTCTATATATATATATATATAATATATATATATATATATATATATATATATATAAATAACGAATGTCAAAATCTTTCTGAATCAAATTCCTCTCATTGACTTCTGGCATCTAGCTAAAAACATCTCTAACAATTTTTCTTGTTCATTTTTCCCTCCTATGCTTCACCCAGAGGGCTCCACAGCTGTCTCATCTATTTCTAAAGCTGAACTCTTCGATCAAACCTTTGCTGAAAATTCCACTCTGGTTGATGAAGGGCTTGTTCCTCCTTCTCCTCCACCCTCTGACTATATTATGCCAGTTATTAAGATCCTTCGTAATGATGTTTTCTTTGCCCTTTCAGGTCTAGATCCTCGGAAGGCCTACAGTCCTGACGGAGTCCCTCCTATTTTTCTCAAAAACTGTGCTTCTGTGCTTGCACCCTGCCTGGTCAAACTTTTCCGTCTTTGTCTATCAACTTCAACCTTTCCTTCTTGCTGGAAGTTTGCTCACATCCAACCTGTTCCTAAAAAGGGTGACCGGTCTAATCCTTCAAACTACCGTCCTATAGCTTTGAATTCCTCCCTTTCTATAGTTTTTGAATGTATACTTAATACGAAGCTTCTTAATCATCTATCTGCTCACAATCTTCTATCTGATCGTCAGTACGGTTTCCGTAAAGGACGATCTACTGGTGATCTTCTATTCCTAACTGAATCTTGGTCATCCTCCTTTAGGGGTTTCGGTGAAACTTTTCTTTTCCTTTTTTTTCTCCCTCCCAGTTGCTTGCTCTGTACAGGGGCCTTATCCACCCATGTATGGGGTATGTCTCACATGTTTGGGGAGGATCCACTCATACAGCTAACCTAAACAGGGTTGAGTCAAAAGCTTTTCGTCTCATCATACCCCTCCTCTGACTGACTGTCTTTAATCTTTAAATCACCGCCGGAAAGTTGTTTATTTTGCTATCTTCTACCGTTATTTTCATGTTCACTGCTCTTCTGAACTTGCTAACTGCATGTCTCCCCCTCTCTCGCGGCCTCGCTGCACAAGACTTTCTACTCATTTTCATCCCTATTCTGTCCATCTTCCTAATAGTAGGGCAGCTTAGGGCAAGATTTGACATGGATGTGGACATTCCGGACAAAAGCGCCAAATTTTTTCCACATTCTACATAGTGCCTTAGCTTCCCATTTTTGATAGGCACCACTTCCTCCTGATACATTATGGCAGCCATCTTGGATTTTTATGATCGCCATCATAGAAAAACTTATATCTATCAATATCTTAGCTTCTAAGCCACTGAGGATCATGATCTTGGTGTCCAAACATACAATTTCGAGGTCAAGGAATACATTCATACCATTTATAATAAAGTTGAATGGTTATTTGGTCAGAAATTAACATAAAATAATTACGGTATAGCATAATCCTAATATTTTTCTTTTCTATTTTCAGGTTGAACTAGCAAGATGGATTGGAGCCTGTGCTTGATCTGTCAAGAAAAGACTACAGAGCCTGTGAAATGCCCACTCAATGTACAAGGGAGCGGGGACAAGTCCAGAGCATACAGCAAGTTCTTAAATATCGTTAATGCTTTTAGAGGCCTAGGTGCATTGCCAGTAGTACTGAAGTTTGGAGAAGAGATAACTACAGATGAACTGGTCCAAAAGCGGGGTGTATGGCACAAATCCTGCAATGTAAAGTTCAGTATAGACAAACTGGAAAGAGCTACTAAAAAGCGAGACAGGGAGGAGGCTACAGGGAGCAACACCTATGGAGAGAAACGACCACGGCGTCAGTCGATGGACAAAATGGCCTGTATAATTTGTTGTGGAAAGGATGGACACCTCCATGAGTTTAGAACATTTGGAGCTGATGAGAATATAAGAAAGATTGCTACAGAACTGCATGAAACACAATTAATGGCTAGATTGGAAGGTGGCGATCTCATAGCACTTGAATCTAAATATCATCTGGAGTGCTTAACAACACTACGGAATCGCCATCGATCACTGATCCGGCAACAAGGGCAAGCATCTGGAGTTCATTCTGAAGAAAAGAGGATGAAAGCAAGAGCACTTGTGGAGCTATTTATTCATGTAGAAAACTGTGTGGAAGCTGGGACCTTCTACTTCAAATTTTCGGAATTGTATCAGCTGTATGAAAAGCGACTGCGGAACCTTGGTGTTGAAACAGAGACTAACCGAACCCACTTCAAGGAAAAACTTCTAGCATACTTCCCGCAAGCTCAAGAACAAAGTGATAGCAAAAATAAGATTCTGGTTTTTGAACAAGGCATGCAAGATATGTTGAAACAGGCCATGGCATGTGATTATGAAGGTGATGCATTACTGCTGGCTAAGGCAGCTAAGCTAGTGCGCAAGGAGATTGTCAGCAATAAAGGTTTCCACTTCGATGGCAAATTTCCTTCTGGTTGTCAGGAAGAGTCAGTGCCATCTACTCTCAAGACCCTTGTGTCCATGCTATTGATTGGTGCTGACCTTAAAGACCAAGATTTCACAGATTCACAGGCAAAC
Organism: Chionoecetes opilio; assembly: GCA_016584305.1. NCBI lineage: Eukaryota > Metazoa > Arthropoda > Malacostraca > Decapoda > Majidae > Chionoecetes > Chionoecetes opilio. The sequence continues at coordinate 229,959 of JACEEZ010005345.1, read as the reverse complement.
CTCACAGTCTCTCAGACCATTCTGTACAATTTCAAGACACATGCACCTTCTTCTTTTTCAACATCTCGCCATTGCTTGGATAGGGAACCACCATTGCCATTGTACATTGGAATGAAGATTCACACAGACACCAGGTCTAAAAACCTCATCACACAATTACACGACTTGGGCCTCAGTGTATGTTATGACAGAGTTCTTCAGCTTGAGAACCAGATTGGGACTGCTGTCTGTGACGACTTTAAGTACAAAGGAGCTGTCGTTCCTGCTCAACTGCGACATGGACTTTTTACTGTTAGTGCGCTTGACAACTTGGACCATAATCCTTCAAGTACAACTGATAAGGGTTCATTTCATGGCACGGGCATCAGCCTGTAAGGCCTGCAGTGAACTATTCAAATGTGGCTACAAGAGTCCAAAAGGATGTGCTGCAAGATGTGCATGCAGAAAGGCCAACTGGAAGTGCACTGAACTCTGCAGTTGTTATTGTCAGAAGTAACGCAATCATGAAGCATTGGTGTGATGACTGTAAATTATCTTATAGGCCTATTCATTTTCTTTGTGTTAATAAAATCAAGCTAGTCCTTTCTAAATGGTATAATTGCATTCCTTGACCCAGAAAATGTGTGTTTAGACACCAAGATCATGATCCTAAGTGCTTAGCAGCTGATATATTGATAGATATTGGTTTTTCTACGATGGCGATCATAAAAATCCAAGATGGCTGCCATAATGTATCAGGAGGAAGCCTATCAGGAGGAGCCTATCAAAATGGGAAACTAAGGCAATGGGGAGAATGTGGAAAAAATTTGGCGCTTTTGTCCGGAACGTCCACATCCATCTGCTAAGCTGCCCACTATAATGCAAGAGTTAATCAGTATCTTTACTCTTTTATCCCTTCACTGGTAAACTCTGGAACTCTCTTCCGTTTCTATTTTTCCACTTTCCTACGACTCAAATCTTTTCAAGAGAAGAGTAAAAAGACACCTCCCGAACTAAATTGGCACACCCCTCTTTTTTATTATTCTCTTACTGTCTTCTTTATAGGGACTGGCAACTAAGCGGGCTTTGTGCTACCTATTTTTGTTGTGCCCTTGGCCAGTCCTTTGTGATGTAAAAAAAATATATATATATATATATATATATATATATATATATATATATATATATATATATATATATATATATATATATATATATATATTATTATATATATATATTATATAATATATAATATATATATATTTATATATATATATATATATATATATATATATATATTATATATGTTTTATTTTATTATTTATCTATTTATTTTTACTTTTTCGTGTGTGTGTGTGTGTGTGTGTGGTGTGTGTGTGGTGTGTTTGGTGTGTGTGTGTGTGTGTGTGTGTGTTGTGTTGTGTTTTAAATAACTAGTTAACTACGTTATTTGTTTGTTTTTAATGGAATTTTGGTTCAAGTATTTTTTTCCTTTTTTTATGTGCTTAGAAAGTTGCTATCATATTTCTTAAGATTATTTTGCCTTTTTTGTTGTTTCTTAATAAAAAAAAATCTTTTTCCAATTTCTTCAATATTTGTTCGGCTCTTTCGTAGTCTTATATTAATCGATTTGGTATTTATTAGTTCATGTACTTCTTGTGTGTTTAGTGGGTATGGATACCTTTGTTTTGTTGGAAATCTGAACGTTTTGTTTGGTGTTGTATGTAGTTTTGCTGATTTGTTGTGCTTATTGTTATCGGGGGGATAGGTAAATAGTATAGGATTGGTAGAACTAATGTTTTCACTAAGTGTGTTATAATTTGAATTGCCATACTTCAGAGTCTGAAGAGTCGTGTTTTGAGCTCCTAGGGCTTTGTGGTGCTTGTCCTGCATGTGTTGTGTGTCTCCTATGTTTGTGATGGTGAGCCTTAGTGTCTCTCCATGGTTTTGGGTGTCCAAGCATCTCTTCGTCTATTATTATTCTTCATTAGTTTTGTTCCCAGTCGTATAATTGTGAGTTTATCTGTGTTTGTTTTTATTTGCCATTGTTTTTTCGTGAGTTTATGAGGCTTACATCTCTGACAGTTCATATGTTGTGAGAATTTTTCTTTGATTTTCCAGAGTATTGTATTATTTGTGTTATGTCGTTTGCGTATATTTTGTGTAATGTAATGGTTTGGTAGGTCCCTGGTGTATGTAATAAATATTGTTGTAGATAATATACTGCCCTTCTGTATACCGCATTGTAGTTTAAAAACATTACCGATGTATGTTCCATTTCTAATTTTAGCTTCTGTCATCTAAATTCATCATCTAGTAGTTCAAGTTGCAATATCTTATATCTTAAACCAAGGTGTCAAACTTTATAAAATGCTTTATTTGATGGCTTTAGTTACTAAATGACATTGTCCGTTGTCTGATTTGTTTTGGGTTATGTTTTTGTAATAAAGTGCAATGGCCTCGGTGGTTCCTCTACCCTGGGAAAATCCATATTGGTGAACATTGTAGTACATTTTATCATTGAGGTGTTATCTTAGCCTTTGTTTACAATTCTTTCGAAAACATTCTGTGTACTTAAAGCAATGAGATGGCCTGTAATTTGTTTGCAATATGTGAGTTCTTTCCATGTTTTGGCAATAGTCTTATTGTGGATTGTTTCCATATATCGGGGAAATATCCTGCAGATAGTGTTGCATTGTAAATTTGAACGAGTTTAGTTAAGGCATTATCTGGTAGGTGTTTGAGTATAGCTTTGTTCATTTAACTTTTGCTAATTTTTTTTCATGGATTTAATGATATCTTTAATTTCTCCAACGGTTATTTATTTTGTTGTGTAATAGGGTGTGATCTGTTGTGTGGTGTGGTGTTATTCTGTGTGAATTGTTTTCCAAAAAACACTTTACTGTATCTCCGTGTTATCGTTAGTCTTCATCTTCGTTATTATTATATATTGAGAAAACTTAATCCTAAACTTGTCTGTGTAGAGTTTTCTTCCCTTGTGATGTGTAAATTTTTTTATTATTGATGTTCAACAGATAATGTGGTTCAGGATTTTGTTATCTTGTAAGGTTTTTTATTTTCCTCCAGAAAGTCTTTGTATGCTGAAGCGGTTTATATCATTATGTTGGTCCAGTATGTGGTGTTACTATCTACTACTACAGCCTCTTGTAGTGTGTTTTGCGTTGTTTGTATCTTTGAAATAGTTGTCAATCCCAGCCGTATGTTACTGAGTGCTCTTTTAAAGCGTTGTACTGTATTATTCTCTATGTGTGTTTTTGTTATAAAAAGGAAAAAGGTGCTGGAAGTGTACGGTGGTGGATTGTGGGTATGGTTTTTTTCTGCTGCTTAAAGAATTGTTTCTTACCCTTTCTTGATGTCTTCGTCTACTTTTTTTTAGGGTAGCGTTGTGATACTGATCGTCAGCATTGATTCTGTTTGAAATGTCTTATTTAAAACTCATCCAGTCTGCTTGTCTGTGGCTGAGACGTAGAGTGGTTGCAGTTTGGATGTGTTTTTGGGAGAGATGGTCATTATTATGTGTGTGTGTATTAAGTGATCACTGGTTGTTAGGGGGCTTTGTTATATGTGGATGTTGTGATATGTTTTGTAGTTTGATAAAATGATGTCAGCGTTTGTTGCCGTGTTTTTGTGCATGGAATGTTGCTATTGCGTGAGCTGAGAGTGGGAGACGTTTTTATTTATTTATTTATTTGTTTATATAGAAAAGGGGAAAGATATTGAAGAATGGGAAGCAAGGGAAAAAAGTAGGAGGAAATCATAAAAGACAGTTGAACTAAAAATATGGTGGATAGGCCACCTTGATATGTCATTTTATTTGTTTTGTTTGTGTTTGCCAGAATTCGTGGGCTGACCACCTTCCACGTTATTATTTATTTATTTATTTATTCATTCATTTTTGTTTGATTTTTGTTTTTGCGGGTGCGATTTTTCTTTTATTTATATTTGATTTTGATTTGTATATTTTTTGCGTGTATTGTTGGGTGATAAGTTGGTAGCTAGCTAGCTAGTTTTCAGTTTTCAGTATCAGTGATATCTTGGTAGAGGGGGTCCTCGTAATCATGAGGCTGCTTAGGAATGACTTGAATGAATTATATTTGTTGATGGTTCCTTAGTTATTTTGAAGTTCTTCCAGTCTAGGAAATTGTGTTGTTGATCTAATTTTTGCCATGTTTTGTTTTCTGCCCTCTTAGGTAGCCTGATGTTTACCGTATCAGTTTTGATTTGTTCGTGTATTTGTTGTGTGTTTAGTGTATATGGATAGGGTTGATTTGTTGCAAATTTCAAGGCCTTATTTTGGGTGCGTTGTAGTTTGCTGATTTGTGTTTTGCTTAGAGAGGTGGGTTGGTAAGGGTGGGGCAAAGACTACTGTATACTGGAGTTGTTACTCGCGCTCCGCGCCAACCCGCCCATGACCAGTGGAGGCTGATCTGCAAGGTAAAAAAAGTGTTTCGAACATCACTCCCATTTCCCTTCCTTTGGTTTATCAGTATAAATGATATACTGTTATCTTCGTAAATGTTTGTTCTATAATATTATCAAATAAAAAACAGTAAAACACACTAAAGAAAAGCCATTATGAGACTCTGAAAAAATATGCATGAACATTCACTTGAACTCTTCGCCATTTAATATTTTGCGAGACGACATTCAACATGAAACATATCAATAGAAGCGGAATTGTATTAGCTTTCCATTTACATATTTCGTTTTCTGGTAAATGAATTAGCACCCTGCATAAATTAGCGTTAACAAAAAACACCCATCATCAATCGGATCGGCAAGTAAAAAAGTGTTCCATGAATACAGTAGACCATGGTTTATCAGTATAAATGATATACTGTTATCTTCGTAAATGTTTGTTCTATAATATTATCAAATAAAAAACAGTAAAACACACTAAAGAAAGGCCATTATGAGACTCTGAAACAATATGCATGAACTTAACATTCACTTAAACTCTTCGCCATTTAATATTTTGCGAGACGACATTCAACATAAAACATATCAATAGAAGCGGAATTGTATTAGCTTTCCATTGACATATTTCGTTTTCTGATAAATGAATTAGCACCATGCATAAATTAGCGTTACCTAAAAAATAACATCATCAATCGGATCGGCAAGTAAAAAAGTGTTTCATGAATACAGTAGACTATGGTTTATCAGTATAAATGATACACTGTTATCTTCGTAAATGTTTGTTCTATAATATTTAAAAAAAAAAACAGTAAAACACACTAAAGAAATGCCATTATGAGACTCTGAAGAAATATGCATGAACTTAATATTCACTTCAACTCTTCGCCATTTAATATTTAGCGAGAAAACGTTTTACATGAAACATATCAATAGAAGCGGAATTTTATTAGCTTTCCATTGAGATATTTCGTTATCTGATAAATGAATTAGCACCATGCATAAATTAGTGCTAACTAAATAAATAACATCATAAATCGGGTAATTTTCCCGGTTGATGATGTTATTTATTTAGTTAACCCTAATTTATGCATGGTGCTAATTCATTTATCAGAGAACGAAATATATAAATGGAAAGGGTTTAAAAAAATTCCGCNTTTTTTTCCCCCCTTGCCCCCCTCCCAATTCCCCCCCAATTTTCTCTTTCGTAAGCCTGTTATTCAAAATGGCATCTATGGGGAGCCTGGATGTCTCCCCCTACGAAAAGTGTCCAAGTTATTCTACCGCGATAGTGATGCAACGTATTCCTAGTTCTTTCTAGCTCCTTTTTATTATCGTTCTCTTTCAAGTCTGCCTCTTCGTCCCACTCCTCAATTCCTCTTTCACATTTTCTTCCTCCGGTAGAGCTTCTTTTGGCTCACTTAAGAGCTGGGTTGTGGGGGAGGCACTCGGCGGTCTCACCAATCGATGCACTTCACAATATCTCGGCGTCACTCACTCCCTGTCTCTCTCTCCCTTACCCTTCCCTTCCCACTCCAGCGTCCCTCACTCGCGGTCCTTGTCTCACTCCCTCGCCGCTTCCGTGTTGCTCCAGTCCCATAATACTCGAGGTGCACCGTCCATCTGTACCTGTCTTAGAAATCATCTAGCGTTATAGTGAAACGGGCGCCAAGCAAGTGGTGAGACTGTTTCGCTGGCAGGAAGGTGAGGTGATAACAGGTGGGCTGCAAACCGTAGTGTAAGTTATTCATATTCTCTCTCTCTCTCTCTCCTCTCCTCTCCTCCTCTCTCTCTCTCTCTCTCTCTCTCTCTCTCTCTCTCTCCTCTCTCTCTCTCTCTCTCCTCTCTCTCTCTCTCTCTCTCTCTCTCTCTCTCTCTCTCTCTCTCTCTCTCTCTCTCTCTCTCTCTCTCTCTCTCTCTCTCTCTCTCTCTCTCTCTCTCCTCTCTCTCTCTCTCTCTCTCTCTCTCTCTCTCTCTCTCTCTCTCTCTCTCTCTCTGTGTAATTATCCCAACGAAATTATCGTTGGGGTAGGAAATTATAAATAATGGAAAAAAAATTGAAGCTATTAATTCAGCAGGGGATAAAAAAAAAAGAAATATATGATGAAATGGAGCAGATGAGTGAAATGAATGTGAATCCCTAATAGTAGTATAGTGATAGAACCAGTTGGCTCCCCCTGCTGTTAAGGTCCTGTGTAGGGTAAGTGCTGGCTGACTGGATTGTGTACTGCGGTTGTGGTAGAAGTGTGGTGAAAACGAAACGCAATACCAAAAACAGTGAAATCCTACCAGAATGCCATAAATGAGGAAGGGAGGAAGGAAGCGCTTATATATAACAGTTAATACGATTTTGTAAAGTGGTGAGGTCGATGACAACGTTAAAGGACTGGGACTTGGCGAGGTGGTCATTTTTTTGTCAGTCTTTATAATACGTATTCCTTGTAGTGAAGGAGAAAAAGAATAAAGAGACTGTAATTACTTCGAATAATCAAGGTATGCAGAAATGTTTCATCTAAAAATAATTCAAAAAATCGGGGAAGAAAGATGTCATTTGAAGTTCATTGTTCCCTTAATGACTCCAGAAAAAGAGTTTTATGCACGCAAGCATATGAGTCTTTGGTGAGTCTTTCTTTCTTTCGTTCGTTCTTTCCGTCTTTTGTTCTTTCTTCTCATCACTGAAAATAATCAAAGCGTGACAAAAAAAAATTTAAACAGCTGATACCGTAATATCACTAGTAATATGGGGCGAGGATGTCTGTGGTGTGCGATGTCCCAGCATTACTAAAAGATCGGTCACAACGATCTCCAAGCTCTTTCCGGAAGGTTAATACTGGCGATTGTGAGTCCAGCTCGCGTGGACAAGACCGTAGGTGAATACAAACACAACAGAACATAAAGAAGAAAATAAAAGAACACCAAGCGTGCACAAGTCAACACACACACACACACACACACACACACACACACACACACACACACGAGGGTACTCCGTAATTTTGAGGTAGCACGCTCGCCTCACAACCAAGAAGTCCCGGGCGGAGCGTAGACAGCGGGCTGTTTCCTTAAAACCCGAGCCCCTGTCCACACAGCAGCGAATGGGTACCAGGTGTTAGCCGGAGGTTGTAACCCGCCTTCCGGGGTGATTGCTTCGGCCAACACTATGGATGAATGATAATAATATTGATATGGAGACGGGGCCATACGAGTGCAGCTCAGGCCCTGTAAAATATAATTAGATGAATACAACTAGATGAATATATACACACACACACACACACACACACACACACACACACACACACACACACACACACACACACACACCCAGGCCTGCGTGGTCAAGTGGTTTCAGAGGCTGCCCGGCCATTCTGTGGTCGCGTTTTCGATCCCCGATCGCTCCCAGGTATTTTTCACTGACGAAAGTGGACAGTTATTGTCCCTCTTGAGCAAGGGGATAGGGTGTGTGTAGTGTATGAGGTCCCAGCATTACTCAAAGATCGGTCAGTACGAGCACCAAGCTCTTTCCAGATACATAACACTGAGGATCGCGAGTCCAGCTCGCGTGGGTAAGAGCGTGGGTAAATTTCACACACACACACACAGTCACACACAAACATACACACACGTAGGGAACTCCGGGGTGGGAAACTCCTTAGTGTAGCCGTTAGCACGCTAGGTTCACAACCGAGAAGTCCCGGGTTCGATCATCGGGCGGAGTGTAGGTCGGGCGGGGCGGTCTTCTTAAAACCCGAGCCCCTGTCCACCCAGCAGTAAATGGGTACCAGGTGTTAGCCGGGGATTTGTGACCCGCCTCCCGGGGTGCTGGCTTCGGCCAACACTAAGCACTAAGGATGAATGATACAATAAATGTTGATATGGAAACGGGGCCATACGAACGTTGCTCAGACCCTGTAAAATACAATTTGGTGAATACACCATACACGTACATAAATTTACTTTTTTTTTCACCATCTAAAGCTACATAAATCTAAGAAATCAAGAAACAAACAACGACTGACTTATTTCATATTCAAAACCAACATTAATGCCAGCATAGAGGCACATGCAAACAAAGGGCGAGCCAGACGCACAAGAGCTCGCTGAGGACACTGGAATGAATGGCATCAGATAGAAAAGACGACGACGGGCTGGTAGGGACTTCTGGGGCACACAAGTTTTTTCCAGGTAACCTCCTCCTTCTATAAGTCATAATAACACGGCTTTCGTAGTAAACGCTCTTGCCTAACAACTTTCCTAGACTTTTTCAATGACGTATACAGATGTTTGACGGGATGAAAGCAGTGGATGTAATTTACCTTGACTTTTAGAGTGTTCGACAGTCTCCCATAAGCGTCTACTTAAGAAATTAAAGTCGCACGGTATAACTGGAAATATTTTAAAGTGGTTTGAAAACGCTTTATGTGAGAAGCCAGCATAATCACAGCTGCCGATAAGATGCAATTGCAATCATACCTTGACCACTGAGTTAGTTAAGCAAACAAGTGGCAGATGAAATATAATACTGATAAGTGTAAAGTTTTGTATGTATATATATATATATATATATATATATATATATATAAAGTAATATGGATCGAATTAACTACTCAAGTACAGACGTGAACTTCCAATGTTACCGAAAAATAAGATTTGGGGACAATTGTAAGCAACAACCTCAAGCTCAGTAAGCATTGTTCAGAAGTTGTTATGAGGGCTGACAAATTAAGTGGTTTCATAGGAAGAACTTTCACGTATACATAAGTCTGAGAAACTCAGTCTTACTCACACTTTTCAATGAGATAGTGCGTCCTCATCTTGAATATTGCGTTCAGTTCTGGTCACCCTATTACAAAAAAAGATAGACAAGATAAGATAAGATACCTTGATCCTATTTAGACACTTTGCAAGTACCAACGACAAGGTTATTGAATATACAAAGCGCCACCACGCCAGGATGAACCTGGTGGGCTCGAACCGCTGACCGAATGCAAGGACGCTGCACGCGAATCCACAGCTCTACCAACCGAGCCACCCTGACGGGTAGATATAGACAAGCTGAAGAGAGTACAAAGAAACGTTACTAAAATTATTCCGCGCCTGTGAAACAAGCCATACAAGGAGCGAATGAAGGAGCTCAACTTGTTCCGGTTGTCACAACATAGGTTACGATTAGACTAACAGAGCTGGATAAAACATTCCATGGGTTCGATAATGTTAACATTAAACACTTCCTGCTGCAATGTCTATGCTTCCACTCCTGTCGTGTAGTGCTACACTCTCAACTCCTGGCCCTGAACGTCACCACCTTTGACCTATAACCATCCTGCTTACGTCGGCGGGCGTCCACCCCTCACGACAACACGCTGTCATCCGCCTTCCCTGTGACTTCCTGAAGAAGACAGGTCAGCTGCCACGCCTGTTATAGCATCATAGGACATTACCAGGGCTACATAGGGTTCCTCAGGGAATCCTCGCAGCCCTAAACAACACAAATAAGAAACTAATGTTAACATAAACGACTATTTGAAAATTGGTCGGACATGAGTAATGAAAAATAGATCATTGGTAAAACAATCGGTCACATATAGCGAAACACTTTTTCTTTAATAAAGTTGCTAATATTCGGAGCTCTCTTCCAGCACAAATAGTTAATGGTAATACAGTTGAGGCGTTTAAGAACAAACTGATAAATGGTAAGCATCAGCTGCTCAACTCGATAACTTCGGTCCTTCATAAATATGTTGCGTTTTTTTATAGCTTTTGGTTTAGCTTATTGTATGTATCTCATTCACCCTTTCCTATCAATTTTCATGGCAGTTTTTCAATACTGCTATGTATATTTTTCTTACTTTTTTTCCTGCCGGCCTTGGCCGGAGGGAGTGGTGGGTGGGGAGGAGGCTTCATCATTGCTATTCTTTTGCCCCTAACAGGTAAAAAAAAATAGTGGTAGAAAATAGTCAAACAGGTAACCTCGTTTGGCCCAGTAGGGGTGTTGTCTCTTCTTCCTTTGCATTCCTTTGTATAATAAATTAATAATCCTTCTTCATCTCCTTCTTTTCCTTCTTCCACCTTCTCCTCCCACGCCGCTTCTCAGAATCTAAACTGTGAAGTCGGTAATTTTCTGGACTAATTTCCTTTGAGATTATCTGCCCGTGATTCGCTGCGACAGAATTAAACAAGAGCTGTGCTGTGCCACGTGCTAGGAGGCAGGGGAGGTATCGTAGGAAGGAGGGATGGTAGGGGAGGAAGAAGGGATGGATGGAAGGAGGAGTGGTAATCAGAGGAGGCATATACCGTCCACATTGTCTTGAAAAGAGCTGTTAGCTTGAAAATTGGGCTGCCCTTTGCGTGCGTGCGTGCGTGCGTGCGTGCGTGCGTGCGTGCGTGCGTGCGTGCGCGTGCGTGCGTGCGTGCGTGCGTGCGTGCGTGCGTGCGTGCGTGCGTGCGGCGTGCGGTGCGTGCGTGCGTGGGCGTGCGTGCGTGCGTGCGTGCGTGCGTCGTGCGTGCGTGCGTGCGTGGCGTGCGTGCGTGCGTGTGCGTGCGTGCGTGCGTGCGGCGTGCGTGCGTGCGTGCGTGCGTGCGTGCGTGCGTGCGTGCGTGCGTGCGTGCGTGCGTGGTGCGTGTGCGTGTGTGGTGTGTGTGTGTGTGTGGTGTGTGTGTGTGTGTGGTGTGTGTGTGTGTGTGTGTGTGTGTGTGTGTGTGTGTGTGTGTGTGTGTGTGGTGTGTGTGTGTGTGTGTGTGTGTATATTTTATGCGCGTCTAATACACGTTGTATGTAGTAAGGAAGATATCATTGCTAGTGGATGAGTGGCGCAGTGGTAACTTTGTGGATGGATGTTTGAGTACCGTCCAGTATGGCTTAAAAGACCCGCATGTCACTATGCTTAGCAACTTCCATTAAAACTTACGCGAGTTGGAGGACTGCAGGTGATAGATTTTTTTATATATAATAAGGGAGATAATCAAATACATAAATACATCTAACTCCCTCTTATGATGAATGACGCATGACATGAAAATCCATAGATATCGGATACATATGACATGAAAATAGTTATCAAACATAGCAGCGTGAATGAAAAATCATAGGTTTTTCTTAAATATGCCAATGATGGCACTCTATGAAGCTAAACACTTTCTAAGTAGCCTTTGATGCCTGAATGTCGCACGAACAGTTGATGTAGTTTAATGGTTTTATTTATTTTTTCTTATATTACATTTGTAATCACTTAGTAGGTCAGCCTTTAGGTGATTTTCCATGACTTTCAAATGATCCCCCAAATAATAATGTTCTGCATACCTATATTCTACGACGAAAATAATGATATAGGCTATTAGTTATAGTAATGGCAATAATAGTGACTGTCACTATCAGTAATATTTTTGTTTTGATAATTAGAGTCTATAGCATTAGTGGGTTTTTATTTTTTCTTATATTATAATTTTTACATCAATTATTGTTATTGTTTTAGTTGCTACTTCATGTTGAAATATGCAGTACTGTAGTAGCAGAGTAGTAGTAGTAGCAATAGTAGTAGTAGTAACAATAGTAGTAGTAGTAGTAGTAGTAATAATAGTAGTGGTAGCGACGGTAGTGGGTGTGATATTAGTATACGAATTTGTATATATATAGTAATATTATCATTATTATTATTACTATTATTATTAGCATTATCATTGTTAATAGTAGTAGTTGCAGCAGCAGCAGCAGCAGCATCAGCATCAGCAGCAGTAGTAGAAGTAATAGTAAAATAGCACTAGTAGTGTCGGAACAAGTTATAATTTTGTTGTATGAAAGGCATAAGGAGGAAGGGAGGGAGACAGAACAAAAATGTTATAACGGATGGCCTCAAATGGTTTGCTCTATTTATGTGTGTGCGTGTGCGTGTGCGTGTGCGTGTGTGTGTGTGTGAAAACGATTTTTTTTTTTTTTTACTGTTATTCAAAACCAACGTAGCTGTAAATCATCTTTGGAAAAAAGATAAAGTGAAGCAATGGACAATTAATGAGCTCATTGACGCAGCACGCTGCCTGGTTCTTGGCCGCCATGCATAGAGATATTGATCTTCATGATTTGTTTAAACTCCTGCAGGATTTTCTCCACAGTGAGTACCGTCTTCAGGTCCGGCCTGGCTCGCATGTGCCTCCGGAACTTCATGATGAGGGAGTACACGTTGCTAGCGTGGCAGCGCGTTGCGAAATCCATGAAGGTGATGGCATGGTACGCACATGTACCGTAATTATAACTCTGCAGCGGGGTGCAGATCATCTTCACCTAAGACTTGGATATGTTGTTCCGGCTCCGGTAAAGGTGGAAGGCGGGGTGAGGCGGTGAGTCCTGGGAGTCGTGGTAGATGTAATGGCCGTCGCGGCAGCGAAAGAACGGCGACCATGTGGTCCACAGTCTCCTGCTCTAGGCCGAGCAGCATGCCCTCGCCCCGCGCAGCGGCGGCTGCTGCGCCAGTTTCTTCCCGCCCATCACAAAGCGCGCGCGTCTGCCGAAGGGGCGCTGCGTTCTCGCGAGGATTGCCTCTATGTCGGTCTCCTGAAGCATGCGAGTTTGGCTCATGAGCTTGATTTCCTTAACTACCATCGTAGTGGCGGATGCTGGTGAAGGTCTCTCATTTACATGCTAGGCCTCTATATTAAGGATGAACACCTGGAAACAAGGACTGTAGTGAGGATTAGGTGAAGGTTCTATTCTTCTTAACTCCAACCTCAGACCTCAACTCCAACCTGAAAAACAGCATAATAACGTGGTCTTTTATTACAGAACAAGGCGGGGAGGATGGAGTTGAAGGTTGGCTCTGTGATCAACTCCAGTCTCTAAAACATGCTGTCAAAAGGGTCAAAATAGGTGTTCTTTTTGAAAGAAAACCCTCATTGTGACATTAAAGCAGTGTTTCTTAACCTGGGGTGCTAGCACCCCCAGGGGGTGCTGAAATGAAATTTAGGGGGTGCTGGGAAATGCTGCACACGTGGTGGTACAATATTAGAGTTCCTCGCAATGGATACAAAAATATCGAAGGGATACTTTTTGACAAGAGTACTATTTTTATTTGATAAACTTTAACCTCATTATACTGACGTTCATTGAGAGTGTACTTTCACTCCAGTGCTGATGTCGGACGTGAGGCGGTGAGACCGCGCCGCTGCAGGCAGTAGTTGCGTAGTAGCAGTACAGCTCAAGCCCCCGCATCGTTGTGTTTCGCCTTAACTTCTATTTCTAGTAATACTGGTAAGACCATTGGAAGGTGTACTCTTCCTCATTCGCTCTAACTCACTCACGAAGGTGGTGAAGGTGGAATAATACTACGTGTTCGTCTGTGTTTGTTTGTTTGTTTCTCTGTTAACATCACTCATAAAGTAGTTGCTCCAATTTTATGAAGTTTTTTTGGGGGAACGTTACATATGGTCAAAACACCAATCAATAAAATTTTGAAGGTCAAATATCTAATTTAGATTGGTGCATTTTTGCTAACAGCTTCCTTGTCCATAGGCTTGTGTGAGTTTGTAATGCCAAAAACACGCAAATGGAGTGACGAATATTTTTTTTTTTTTTTTTTTACATCTTGGCCCATAGCGCCTGTAGGTAGTGACCTCCAGGGGTGGGGTGGGATGTTCCCCCCAAAAAAAATTCATAAAATTGGAGCAACTACTTTATGAGTGATAATAACAGAGAAACAAACAAACAAACACAGACGAACACATAGTATTATTCCACCTTCACCACCTTCGTGAGTGAAGGGTTGGATTGTAGGCCCTGGAGGTTCAATTGAGGGCTGTGATGGTTGGCCCTCGCCCGTGGTGGCGCAGGCAGACTCTTTGGGTAAGGATTTAGGATATGTCACGTATGGCTTCACTGCACTCATAGATGACCGTGGAGGACCAGACCGGGCACAATGTATGACCGGCCATTTAATTATTTGCAACTCAAATTTGAAACCTGCTAGACTCCAAGAACACCAGGTGAAGCATCCAGCTGCAGAACAAGAACAGACTATCGAGACAGAAAGGCACACTACCCCGACTTGGATTCAAGCCAGTACATAAATCCATTCTGCAAGCTTCCTATGAGGTGCCATACCAGTGCATCAGGGAGAAGGCTTCGTATTCGGCTCCGGAAAACCTGGTTAAGCTATGCACCATTCGGATGGTAGAACTGGTTCTTGAAACAGAGGCACCCAAGAAGATGAAACAAGTGCCTCTGTTCAACGATATCATCGCAGGGAAAGTTGCAGATATGAGTAACTGTTGCAACATCTTGGACCAGATTGTTCAGGAGATTCTGGACAGTCCCATTCACATCAGTCTCCAGTTGGATGAATCAATTGATGTTTCCAACATGAGTCAACTGATTTTGTATAACTGGTGCATCAAGGATGGTGAAATTAAAGATGAATTCCTCTTCTGCGAGGCATTGCAAACGATGACAAAGGCAACGGATGTATTTCGACTCTTGGACGAGTTGGAGAAGCATCAGATCAAGTGGGAGAAGGTAGGGTCGGTCTGCACAGATGGTGCCCCAGCCATGATAGGGAATAGGTCTGCCTTTACTGATTTGGTAAAGGGAGGGTACCAGTTATCATGATGCACTGTGTTCTCAATTGCCATGCTTTGGCTGCAAAGACTTTGCCGCCTCACCTCAAAGAAGTTCTATCTGTCTGTGTTCAAGTTATGAATTTCATCCGCGGTCGTCCTTTAAACCACATAGTGTTCAAGATACTTTGTGGGGAGATTGGAAGTTAACATCAAGTCCTTATCTTCCCCATAGAAGTGCGGTGGATCTCACGTGAGAAAACCCTGACCCGTATTGCAGAGCTCAAGAATGAGATTGCAATATTCCTCCGAGAGTATCAGAATAAGTTCGCTTTAAATTTTAAGGACGAAATTTTCATTCTCTCTCCTATCTGACAGACATTTTCAGCCATTTGAATGAACTCAACTTGTCCATGCAAGGCACGTTTGCTAACAATCTTGTTTGTGCAGAGAAGGTAGAAACCTTTAAGAAGAAGCTCTCACTATGGAATCGTCGAATCCAAGGAGGGAATGTGGGAAGCTTGCCTACCCTAGACGAGAAACTGGGGAATCAGTCCCATGATTGTAGAAAATATTGTTCCTCACCTCTCGCACCTTGAGACCACAATGACAAAGAACTTTCCCAAGGATCATACATTTCCAGAATGGATTCGGCAGCCCTTCCTGGCAGACATGAGTGATGCTGACAACCTGAAGGAGGAGCTTATTGATCTGCATGTGAACCAGGGTTGTCAAGACAAAATTCCGTACATTACCATTGTCTGGCTTCTGGTGTGATTAGTTGGTAGCGTACCCTGGACTGGCGAGGGCAGCGCTAGAGATTATAATATCATTTCCAACTACCTATCTCTGTGAAAAGGCATTCGATCTCCGTCTTGTTCCAGATCAAAACAATTGCCCGGAACCGCCTTCAAGGTGGGCTGCTCCACGAGATGAGGGTGGCTCTGACCAACACGTAGCCTCAATCTCAGAAATAGTCGCACATAGGCAACAACAAAAATCACATTGATGAGTTTATGTTCAATTTCCCTGCTGTTTATGCTTGAGTGAGTTTGTCCATGCTCTTTACTCTATTGTTTGTACCTATAGTTTGCTATCTTGGTAGAATATTATAGAGGAATCAACAAAATATATAATCACAACTGTGAAACTTTGTAACGCAATGTTAGCCTAGGGGGTTAGGGGGTGCTGGACTCTTAGACCTGCTACAGGTGCTGAGGTCGGAAAAGGTTAGACACTTGCATTAAAAAAGAATCAAGAGAAAATGAAAAATAAATGAATGAAATTATGATATAATACAGTCATAACTAGGGTGGGGGGAGCACTCATAAAAGCGTCATACCTCCGCCGAATATTTCATCATATATATATATATATATATAATATATATTAAATATTATACACTCAGTATGAGCGCATACCTCCGGCCGAATATTTCATCAATTGGTTGCCATGGTAACAGTTGTCAATAGATTTCATCCAAAATTAAATCACTTCTTCCTTATACCACGTAGACCTGGTATACCGAGTTTGGTCCAAATTTATTCGTAACTTTTTGAGAAATCCTGTACACTAACAAACAGACACAGACAGACAGACAGACAGACAGACAGACAGACAGACAGACAGACAGACAGACAGACAGATCGGGGTGAAAAAATAACCCCTCCAACTTCGTTGGCAGAGGTAATCATAATAGATACTGATTGAAAAGCTATTGTTTGTTTTCTCATTTAAAAGAAATACCTCCAGCACTCCGCCCTTACGTCACACAAGCAGCATGGAGACGTGTATCTAGTCTGAATCTGCGCGCCCTCCACGCCTCGACGGGACTGGAAGGCGGTATCGTGCACAGTATACCATAGTTTCTCCAGACTGTAAATTGCTGCTCACAGGTCCCATCTTACAACGGCCACTTCCTTCCAGAGCAGCATCTAATCACCGCACTCTTTCTACACTTCCTCCGTGCGCGCAGTACCAATAATGCCCTTGTCGTGCATGTTACCCCAGCACGAAGAACTACGAATTATGCGATATTATATCATCCTATTGTGAGGTGGCTTGCGGAGAGAAGTTTGAATCAAGATTTACATAAATGGTAAGTAATGGCTATTCGTCCCTATGATTTTGCCTCCCCTCACCTATCATTTAAACTGTTTTATCACGCATTCAATTTCTTTACAATTTTTCTTTCGTGCATAATAGTCTACTGAACTTGCAAACTTCAATCACTGTCTTCTCATGGCCAAGGTATTTGGGATGCTTGCTCATTGCCACGTATTTTACCCATCCCTCTATTCTACAGTATCAATTTATAAATCTGTTTCCCTTCTTATATAGCTGGAATTATAAGCAAACGTTAGTCTTGTTTTTCTTTATTATCTTGATCACCCGAACATTGTGCAGCAGGAGGATCAAGTCACTTCCATACTAATTACATCACTTTCTGTCTTTTGCTGTTGTCTTTATGCAACGTCGCTCACGAGTGATTGTTGAAAGTCATTAACAAAGTTTTCCACAGCTACTAATGCAATTCTTTGCTTTTGCTTTTCTTCCGTGTGTCTGTGACTGTACACATGCAGGAGGGAGAGGAACACATTGATACAGAGACACAAAGAGCCATGTACACGACAACGCTAAATCATTGTGAAGGGTTTGCTGGAATTCTGGCGAAGATTGCTAGCGAGCCATCCTTCTAGACTGCCCCGCGCCGCGAGTCTCATGGCCTAGCCAGCCTCGTGGTTCCCCTCCTGCTGAACCTCGAGCTTCCTATCCTAGCCTTGATAAGAATGAATTTATGATGTCCCGCCTCGCTCGCTGTTGTTCCTTGCAGCGTCAAGAGAGTTTCGAGCCAGACATGAACCCTGACTGGTCTACTTCACGAGAAATTACCTCGATGTTAGATGCTGCTTGCGTCTCCATTAATAAAGAAATGTTATGGTTGTATTAACTTTAATCTATTAGTTCCAAATGCAGTCAGAAAATACACTGTCACTGCTCTGACACACAACGTGTGTGTGCATGTGTGCGTGTTTTTTGTTTGTTTTTTGTGTAGGCCTTCTTTATCGCTTGCCACAACAAGGGGAGATAGGCAGGGCAAAACAAAGAAACAAACATAAAAATCATATTCATATTAATATCTCTCTCTCTCTCTCTCTCTCTCCTCTCTCGTCTCTCTCTCTCTCTTCTCTCTCTATCTCTCTCTCTCTCTCTCTCTCTCCTCTCTCTCTCTCTCTCTCTCATCTCTTCTCTCTCTCTCATCTCTCTCTCTCTCTCTCTCTCTCCTCTCTCTCTCGTCTCTCTCTCCTCTCTCTCTCTCTCTCTCTCTCTCTCTCTCTGCTCAATCTCTCTCTCTTCTCTCTCATTCTCTCTCTCTCTCTCTCTCTCTCTCTCTCTCTCTCTCTCTCGCTTTTTTTTTTTTTTTTTACCTTTATTCTTATAGGTTCTACAGTCAGGAGCTTCAGCTGGACTACTGAGAACTATCTTTGACTTTAGGAATGTGTAGATTATTCCTAACTTAACATACATACATGGGTTACTATTCTAAATTCTCTATTTCTCTAATTCACTATTTCACTACTAAATGAATTGTACATGTA
This sequence comes from Chionoecetes opilio, assembly GCA_016584305.1. Lineage (NCBI taxonomy): Eukaryota > Metazoa > Arthropoda > Malacostraca > Decapoda > Majidae > Chionoecetes > Chionoecetes opilio. Next base: position 211,405 of record JACEEZ010005345.1, on the reverse strand, counting down.
CATGTGTTACTATTCTAATTTTACATTTTATTTTTCACTACTACTAATATAATATATATATATATATATATATAGAGAGAGATAGAGAGAGAAAAGAGAGAGCAGAGAGAGACAGAAAAGAGACAGAGACAGAGACAGAGACAGAGACAGAGACAGGAGACAGAGACAGAGACAGAGACAGAGACAGAGACAGAGAGAGAAGAAGAGACAGAGACAGATAGAGAGAGAGAGAGAGAGAGAGAGAGAGAGAGAGAGAGAGAGAGAGAGACATTAGGGTACGCCGTAGGTCCAATGAAAAGTGAAATATAGATTATTTCCAATTTGCCAAGGTGTTTTCTTATGTAAAATTGAATTTTAAGGGTGGTTTGTCCTCTTCAACTTTTTGGTTTGAGCACTTCTTGCTATGCAAATATGGACTTTTATATTTATATGCAAAACATAGCTTAGCCCCGCTAAAGTAACGGCTTCATTTGCACCTATCATCAATTCTTGATCGTCTTTTTCAGGATGGCTTCTCCTTTTAAACCAAGTGGGTCGAAGCCCGCAACTAGACAGAGCTCTGGATCCAAGTTGGCCGCCTTTGTTGGCGGTGGACGAGAGTTTGCTAAGAGTGAGGTGCCTACGTATCGCGGCGTGATGAAGAGGGGAATCCTTCTCCAAGAACTCAGCGGCATCCGGGAGGGTGTTGACAAGCGGGGGTACCCAGTGAGAGACATTGCGAAGGATCTGACCCCCATGGTGCTTGCCCAGTGGAAGAAATCAAACGCCCAGTTTGCATCTCCAGTGGTTGTTATTGACCGGTCCGTGACCAAAAGGATTGATAATTTTTGGAAGAAGGATAGTGAAGTGGTGAGAGACAGAGCAACTAAAGCAGTAAAGGAATTCGTGGAGAAGAATATGGACAGGCTGTTTGACATAACGGCCTGCCTCACACGATCTTCCTCTGCAAGGACCAGGAATCCCACTGCTCCAACCCCCAGCTGTGCCACGCGAGAGCACACGTGCAGTGTGACTGCCCCCTGGCCAGCAAAGTCCCTACTTTAGACCTGGAGTGGCTGTACTACCAGAGGATCAAAGATGGGGAGGAGAGTGCAATGATGATGACAGGGGTAGACAAGAATGAGACGCATAGACAAGTGAAAGCAGCAAAGAGAAAGCAGTTGGAAGAGGAGGTTAAGCTGAAGAAGCAGAAGCAGAAAGATGAAGAGGTCAGACGTCTTGAGCTGCAAGAGCAAATGTTCCTGGGCCAGGCTGAAGATCAACAGGATTCTGAGGATGGGACGGAGGAGTCGTTCACCTTGCCACTCAGTGGAAAGAGGCAGGAGCAGCAGGAGGCTGCCATACTGGTAGATCGACTGCTCAGGGAGAGGCTGGGGTCCCTGGCACCCCTTGTGATGCAGTACTT
>JACEEZ010005345.1:180000-205000 GCA_016584305.1 Chionoecetes opilio | reverse complement strand
GATACTGATTAACTCTTGCATTAGGAGGATGGACAGAATAGGGATGAGAATGAGTAGAAAGTCTTGTGCAGCGAGGCCGCGGTAGGGGGAGAGGCATGCAATCAGCAAGTTCAGAAGAGCAGTGAGCATGAAAATAACGGTAGAAAATAGCAAGAGAAGCAACATTGAGGCGGTGATTTAAAGATGGAGGACAGTCAGTCAGAGGAGGGGAGTTGATGAGATGAAAAGCGAAAAAAGACGAAAATAATAGAGATGATAATGATTATGCTGTTGATGAAAATGATTATGATAATAACTCTAGTGCCAACATTCCCTTTCATCACTATCAACGGATCACCACCACCATTATAACCAATAACACCATAGCCACAGCCCCATCCAGCATTCGTCACCACCCTCACCACCACCACCACCCTTTCTACTGTTAAGGGGGATGTTCGTGGCCACCTGCCGCAGGTAACCAAATTTAGGGGCAGCGTGGTTAAAATTCATAACCAATTTTTAATGTTACTAATGAAAAAATATTTCATCAACCGCTTCTATCGACACCTCTCTTTGCGGCCACAATATATCCTACCACCACCACCACCACCACCACCACCTCCACCTCCACCACCACCACCAACCAACAACAACAACAACAACAACAACACGTCCACCAACTACAACAACATAAACTGCAACAAAAACAACTATCAAGGTCATTAGTTACAATTTATGTCAGCACCACAATGATGGATAGATATATTGATAACACCAGCAAACAACATAAACTACAACAACGAGAATAACAGAAATACATAAAAAGAAAACACCACCATTAACAACAACAACCCAAACAACTAGTATAAGGAAACAGTCCTATATAACTATTGTTACAATGCTCCATTCCTTCTTTTTTTACACACTAGTACAATTACTTACAAGTTCCACACACACACACACACACACACACACACACACACACACCACACACACACACACACACACACACACACACACACACACACACACACACACACACACACACACACACACACACACACACACACACACACACACACACACACACCACACACACTAGGAACTCCGTAGTGTAAGGGTTAGCAACCCCTCGGCTCACAACCGAGAAGTCCCGGGTTCGATCCCCAGCGGAGCCGAAGACAGACGGGCGGTCTTCTAAACCCCGAGCCCCTGTCCACCCAGCAGTGAATGGTACCCGGTGTTAGCCGGGGGTTTGTGACCCCCCCCCCGGGGTGGCTTCGGCCAAACACTAGGCACTAAGGATGAATGATAAATAAATGTTGATATGGAGACGGGGCCATACGAGCGTTGTCAGGCCCTGTAAAATACAACTACACACACCACACACACACACACCACACACACACACACACACACCACACACACACACACACCTACACAACACACACACACACACACACACACCAACACACCACGACATCACCCCCCCACACAACACCCCCACACACCCCACCCTCACACACACACACACACACACAACACACACACACACACACACACACACACACACACACACACACACACACACACACACACACACACACACACACACACACACACACACACACACACACACACACACACACACACACACACACACACACACACACACACACACACACACACACACACACACACACACACACACACACACACACACACACACACACACACTGGCGCCATAAAAACAAGGTCAATAAGCTGTTTGTTGCACACTTTCAAGACCACATTGCCGCCCCTCACTCACACGTTGGGACCATAATTCTCGCCTTCCTCTACTTCTCTTCTCATTTCTTCATTTTTTTTTTCTTCCCTTCTGTACGTCTCTTTTCCTTTGCCTCTCTCCATTCTCGTTTTTCTTTCTGATGTTTTTTCTTCTTGTCTCCTTTTACCTTCTCATTAATCACTGTTTTCTATTTTTTTTTCTTATATCTTCCTTAATCTTTCCACTATTTTTTTTCTCCTGTTCGGCTTTTCTTTGCTTCATTTTTATTACTGTTCATATTGATATTATGTTATGTATTGATATTATTTTGTATATATTTTCATCCTTTCTCTTGTTCTTTCCCTCGCCACCATTTCCTCTCATGTCCTTCCCTTTCCCCTTTCCTCATTTTTTATTTTCCTTGACGCAGCTTTGTCGACGCATGACAACAACAACTACACTTCTTCTGGGAAAGAAAAATACTCAATGAACAACAAATTTAGGCACACACACACACACACACACACACACACACACACACACACACACACACACACACACACACACACACACACACACACACACACACACACACACACACACACACACACACACACACACACACACACACACACACACACACACACACACACACACACACACCACACACACACACACACACACACACACACACACACACACACACACACACACACACACACACACACACACACACACACACACACACACACACACACACACACACACACACACACACACACACACACACACACACACACACACACACACACACACACACACACACACACACACACACACACACACACACACACACACACACACACACACACACACACACACACACACACACACACACACACACACAAATATACACATTACACACACATACACACAGACACACACACACAATTACACGGAATGCTTAGTTTGCGTGATTGTGCTGCCTTATCAACCCAGCTGCACACCTCATGTTGCACACTTTACAGCGCAGTCCACAACAGCTGCTTTCCCTGCCTTGGCAGCATAACATACGTCAATACAGCTGCAATCATGGCCCAGCTAAACCCACTCTTCTCTTACTTGTTCTGCCCCTCAGCACTCTTACATACCAACTTCAAACACCACTCTACGCACTCCGGCGCTGCACCTTAAACCATGGTCATTCTCTCTTTTCAACTGCATGACTCACAGCCAGCGGCTCTTTTATTCTCCTCGGTACAGCTTTTGGTAGGATGAGATATTTTTTTTTTTTTTTTTTTTTTTTTTTGCGGGCCTCCAGCGGGGGAGGACCACGGGCTAGCTTGAGCCCGTCCGAGAGATGCTTTGAAAAAAGAGAGGAGAGTGTTCGTGCTGCTGGCGTGCGGCACGAGGACTGGCTTGTCCATCCTGACGAGGAGTGCGGGGTAGAAAGGGGCACTCAGCAGGATACACTCTCCGTGTGGGGGGGCGCAGCAGGCTACTACGCGTCGGGGATGGGGGGGAAGAGAGGAGAGTGTTCGTGCTGCTGGCGTGCGGCACGAGGCCTAGTTTGTCCATCCTGACGAGGATGCGGGGCACTCAGTAGGATACACTCTCCGTACTATGCAATGTTTCTTCCGTTTCCTGCAGCACCGGGCTTCCGGCAACAACGGCCCCGGGGACTACCCCGGGCCCCCACCCCTTCACGGGAGCCCCGACCCGGGACACCCTCAGCACAGCCCCGTGCTCGTGGTCTTTTGCTGGGGGCGTCGTCGATCGGAGCTCCTGTCAAGGTGGCACCGGGCATGTTGCCGAGGCCGCTCGCCTCTAAAAATCCGTGCCCACAAGAACCAGGGGCTACATTCAAGGCTAACGTCCATGCTTCACGACCTAGCGACATCCATCAGCTGTTTTGGCTTTTCTGCGGGCAGATTGTAACGTTCTTAAAGACGTTAGAAGACTTTAAAATTTAAAAGACTGCCTAAGGTGGGGTGTAGAGGACGTAACATATATAAAAATACTCATAAATTGAGTATATATGAGTTTTCTGCCTCAAGAACTGAACAGGGAAAGTATACAAATGAAATTAGGCCATATTACAATGCCATGCGCTCGTGATGAGTTTGTTATGGGGTGATGGGCCGAGTGGTGAACGGTGGCATCTCACCACGACTCACCAGTCACCATACACCACCACGCACGGCTCCGCGACAGACAAGGTATATTCCTCCTCATCCTTCCTCTTACGGTCCTACCCTTTATTTTTCCCTTCTTTCCCCTACCTAATTCCCCCCTCTTTATCCCACTACTACTACTACTACTACTACTACTACTAAATACTACCACCACTATTACTGCTGCTACTACTACTATAGCCGTGTTTTTGTCGTCCAAGCATCGTCTTGGTACGAAGACCGTTTTTTCTCGCAATTGAAAACGGATTGGTTTCTGCGACAACAACACAACAAGCTTTGGGAGGGGCCAAATAAAAATTAGTCTAAAAACTTGCAAACAATATCACAAAGCAGTATAAAGCACTTTCAGCAAGTGTTATTGGATGGTCTTCGTAAACCAAGACGGTGCTTGGACGACAAAAACACGGGGTTTTTACTGCTGCTACTACTACTACTATTACTGCTGCTGCTACTTTCAACTACTACCACTGCTATAAGAAAAGGTTAGGAGGAGGAAGAGGAGGAGGGGAAGGAGAAGGAGAAGCTAGGGGGTGGAGGAGGAGGAGGAGGAAGAAGGGGGGAGCATTTTGGTGTGGATGCTAAATTTGTAAACACAGCTGAAGCGTTTGGAAGCCTTGTGATTGGCTGAAACTTTTTGAGAAAAACATTGTGATTCGCTGGCGAGGGTGTGACGTCCATTGTACTAGCTCAGCCAATCAGCTATCGAAGCCCATAGCGACACCGTAGCGCCACTGCCATATCTCGTACAAGAATCCCCCCGCGCTCCGGGGTGTAGATATAGAGGAAGTTAGTTGAGCTAAACACCGTGCCCTTTAACTCTCTCTGAATGTCCGCCCAGGAGAACGTAGCTGGAAATATTTTTGGTTGCAGATCAAAAAAATACGGGGATGCGATTGAATTTTCCGATAGTCATTTCTTTGCTGCTTATACGCAAGAGTACTCACAGGGCTTCATTCTTTGACCAAAACCTATATTTATTCAGGATGAAATGTGGGTTTCTAATGTATTTTCCACATCTTTCTGTACTGCGGTGCTATTTTCGAGCGTTGCTTCAACGTTCGTGCGTTTGTCATCAGTAAAGAGAAGTTGCCTGTGCGTGTGTGACCGTGTGTGTGTGTGTGTGTGTGTGTGTGTGTGTGTGTGTGTGTGTGTGTGTGTGTGTGAGTGTGTAGACCTGTTCAGAAAACAATTTTTTCCTATTTTTATACCCCCCTGCAAGGTTTCCCATGCTTTTTTGACCTGGAAAAGACAAAAATCACAACTATTTTGAGCTAATATGTCAGGAACCTTTGCCTCATTGGACCTCAAGATATTAAGCCCGCGATAGTAGAAAAGCGCCTAATTTTGCCTTCCGCCAGACTTTTTTTCACCTGAGACCTGTGGTTATAGTTATTCCATTCGTATGTATAGTTGCTCCCCCCAGCTAATAAGAGTCATTCGACGCGTTGCGTCCCCGTAGATGAAGACTAGTGAGTATTTGAACATTCGTTAATTCCCGCGTTTTAGCTGTCCTCAGTTTCCCCATGACAAGCCATGCGAAGGCATTCGCTTCTTCTCCGTCCTCCAGGTAAGGTGTTATCGTTTTCATCTCCTCTTTTTTTTTTTTTCTTCTTGTGATGTGATATCTTAACCAGTGTTAGTCTCCCCCCCCCCCCCCGCCTAACAAAGGATTCGCTTCTTCTCCGTCCTCCAGGCAAAGCGTGTGGGACGTTTCAAAGTGGAACACATATTCCCACATGGTCATATTTGCGCAAACATTATCAGTACCCCCACACTTTTCTCCTCTATATTTCTATGTCTAAGTTAGATGATTATTCTGTATGTGGTTAGGCTGTAGGCCTATGAATATAGTCCGTGTGAAAGGTTATGCCCTTCAGCAGTTTTCCTCCCGTGATAAACCATAAAATACCTAAGTTTTTAAGGATGAGTAACCTTTCTTGTTAAATAAATCAAATGAGTTAAAGTAGGAAGTTTTCTTGCTAAACCCAGATGACTTAGTCGATGCTGTGGAAATACTTATTCACGTTTCCAAAAGAGTTTCAGACTTACTCGGTATACTAATAGTATCCCCATAACTACCGTAATCTTATTTTTTAAATCTTGTTCAAGGGGTAGACCATAGGAATACCCGCTTGGACTGGTGCAGCATTTCCCTTCTAAATAAAATCATTTCATCGTTATAAGTTATAACTAACAAATACTTCTTTCAGTGGAGAATTAATCTTAATTAACTTCATTTCAACTCACATTGTAACGACCCAGAAACACTGGCACCACACACAGACATACATAGACACACACACACACCACACTCACACACAGACACACTCATCTAGACCTGTCAGAAACATTTTTTCCTATTTTTATACCTCCCTGCAAGGTTTCCCATGCTTTTTGACCTGGAAAAGCCGAAAATCATAACCATTTTGAGCTAAAATGTCAGGAACCTTGCCACATTGGACCTCAGATATTAAGCCCGCGACAGTAGAAAAGCGCCTAATTTTGCCTTCCGCCAGACTTTTTTTCACCTGAGACTTTGTTACAATTGGGATAGAACAACAAATTGGGTACCCAAATGAAGCATTTTTAATATTATTTCTGAAAAAATCCAAGTAATTCATGCGCTAACATACGTCAAACAGCGCACCCCTCTTTCTTAGTCTGCCCTCAGACTAACGACTTGGGCCACCTTAAACCATGGTCATTCTCTCTTTTCAACTGCATGACTCACAGCCACGCTCTTTTTATTCTCCTCGGTACGCTTTTGGTAGGATAGATATTTTTTTTTTTTTTTTTTTTTTTTTGCGGGCCTCCAGCGGGGGAGGACCACGGGCTAGCTTGAGCCCGTCCGAGAGATGCTTTGAAAAAAGAGAGGAGAGTGTTCGTGCTGCTGGCGTGCGGCACGAGGACTGGCTTGTCCATCCTGACGAGGAGTGCGGGGTAGAAAGGGGCACTCAGCAGGATACACTCTCCGTGTGGGGGGGCGCAGCAGGCTACTACGCGTCGGGGATGAGGGGGAAGAGAGGAGAGTGTTCGTGCTGCTGGCGTGCGGCACGAGGCCTAGCTTGTCCATCCTGACGAGGAGTGCGGGGCACTCAGTAGGATACACTCTCCGTACTATGCAATGTTTCTTCCGTTTCCTGCAGCACACGGGCTTCCGGCAACATACGGCCCCGGGGACTACACCGGCACCACCTTCACGGGAGCCCCGACCCGGGACACCCTCAGCACAGCCCCCGTGCTCGTGGTCTGTGCTGAGGGCGTCGTCGATCGGAGCTCCTGTCAAGGTGGCACCGGGCATGTTGCCGAGGCCGCTCGCCTCTACAAATCCGTGCGCCACAAGAACCAGGGGCTACATTCAGAGAGGCTAACGTCCATGCTTCACGACCTAGCGACATCCATCAGCTGTTTTGGCATTCTGCGGGCAGATTGTAACGTTCTTAAAGACGTTAGAAGACTTTAAAATTAAAGACTGCCTAAGGTGTGGTGTAGAGGACGTAACATATATAAAAATACTCATAAATTGAGTATATATGATGTTTTCTGACTCAATAACTGAACAGGGCAAGTATACGAATGAAATTAGGCCATATTACAATGCCATGCGCTCGTGATGAGTTTGTTATGGGGTGATGGGCCGAGTGGTGAACGGTGGCATCTCACCACGACTCACCAGTCACCATACACCACCACGCACGGCTCCGCGACAGACAAGGTATATTCCTCCTCATCCTTCCTCTTACGGTCCTACCCTTTATTCTTCCCTTCTTCCTCTACCTAATTCCTCCTCCTTCATCACCACTACTACTACTACTACTACTACTACTACTACTACTACCACCACTATTACTGCTGCTACTACTACTATAGCCGTGTTTTTGTCGTCCAAGCATCGTCTTGGTACGAAGACCGTTTTTTCTCGCAATTGAAAACGGATTGGTTTCTGCGACAACAACACAACAAGCTTGGTAGGGGCCGAAATAATAATTAGTCTAAAACATTGCAAACAATATCACAAAGCAGTATAATGCACATTTCAGCAAGTGTTATTGGAGTGGTCTTCGTAATCCAAGACGGTGCTTGGACGACAAAAACACGGGTTATTACTGCTGCTACTACTACTACTATTACTGCTGCTGCTACTACAACTACTACCAGCTGCTATAAGAAAAGGTTAGGAGGAGGAAGAGGAGGAGGAGAAGGAGAAGGAGAAGCTAGGAGGTGGAGGAGGAGGAGGAGGAAGAAGGGGGGAGCATTTTGGTGTGGATGCTAAATTTGTAAACACAGCTGAGAGCGTGGAAGCCTTGTGATTGGCTGAAACTTTTTGAGAAATACTATGTGATTCGCTGGCGAGGCTGTGACGTCATTGTACTAGCTCAGCCAATCAGCTATCGAAGCCCATAGCGACACCGTAGCGCCACTGCCATATCTCGTACAAGAATCCCCCCGCGCTCCGGGGTGTAGATATAGAGGAAGTTAGTTGAGCTAAACACCGTGCCCTTTAACTCTCTCTGAATGTCCGCCCAGGAGAACGTAGCTGGAAATATTTTTGGTTGCAGATCAAAAATATACGGGGATGCGATTGAATTTTCCGATAGTCATTCTTTTGCTGCTATACGCAAGAGTACTCACAGGGCTTCATTCTTTGACCAAAACCTATATTTATTCAGGATGAAATGTGGGTTTCTAATGTATTTTCCACATCTTTCTGTACTGCGGTGCTATTTTCGAGCGTTGCTTCAACGTTCGTGCGTTTGTCATCAGTAAAGAGAAGTTGCCTGTGCGTGTGTGACCGTGTGTGTGTGTGTGTGTGTGTGTGTGTGTGTGTGTGTGTGTGTGTGTGTGAGTGTGTAGACCTGTTCAGAAAACAATTTTTTCCTATTTGTATACCCCCCTGCAAGGTTTCCCATGCTTTTTGACCTGGAAAAGACAAAAATCACAACTATTTTGAGCTAATATGTCAGGAACCTTTGCTTCATTGGACCTCAAGATATTAAGCCCGCGATAGTAGAAAAGCGCCTAATTTTGCCTTCCGCCAGACTTTTTTTCACCTGAGACCTGTGGTTATAGTTATTCCATTCGAATGTATAGCTGCTCCCCCCAGCTAATAAGAGTCATTCGACGCGTTGCGTCCCCGTAGATGAAGACTAGTGAGTATTTGAACATTCGTTAATTCCCGCGTTTTAGCTGTCCTCAGTTTCCCCATGACGAGCCATGCGAAGGCATTCGCTTCTTCTCCGTCCTCCAGGTAAGGTGTTATCGTTTTCATCTCCTCTTTTTTTTTTTTTCTTCTTGTGATGTGATATCTTAACCAGTGTTAGTCTCCCCCCCCCCCCCCCCGCCTAACAAAGGATTCGCTTCTTCTCCGTCCTCCAGGCAAGCGTGTGGACGTTTCAAAGTGGAAACACATATTCCCACATGGTCATATTTGCGCAAACATTATCAGTACCCCCACACTTTTCTCCTCTATATTTCTATGTCTAAGTTAGATGATTATTCTGTATGTGGTTAGGCTGTAGGCCTATGAATATAGTCCGTGTGAAAGGTTATGCCCTTCAGCAGTTTTCCTCCCGTGATAAACCATAAATATACCTAAGTTTTTTAAGGATGAGTAACCTTTCTTGTTAAATAAATCAAATGAGTTAAAGTAGGAAGTTTTCTTGCTAAACCCCAGATGACTTAGTCGATGCTGTGGAAATACTTATTCACGTTTCCAAAAGAGTTTCAGACTTACTCGGTATACTAATAGTATCCCCATAACTACCGTAATCTTTATTTTTTAAATCTTGTTCAAGGGGTAGACCATAGGAATACCCGCTTGGACTGGTGGCAGCATTTCCCTTCTAAATAAAATCATTTCATCGTTATAAGTTATAACTAACAAATACTTCTTTCAGTGGAGAATTAATCTTAATTAACTTCATTTCAACTCACATTGTAACGACCCAGAAACACTGGCACCACACACAGACATACATAGACACACACACACACACACACTCACACACAGACACACTCAGTCTAGACCTGTTCAGAAAACAATTTTTTCCTATTTTTATACCTCCCTGCAAGGTTTCCCATGCTTTTTGACCTGGAAAAGCCGAAAATCATAACCATTTTGAGCTAAAATGTCAGGAACCTTTGCCACATTGGACCTCAAGATATTAAGCCCGCGACAGTAGAAAAGCGCCTAATTTTGCCTTCCGCCAGACTTTTTTTCACCTGAGACTTTTGTTACAATTGGGATAGAACAACAAATTGGGTATCAAATTGAAGCATTTTTAATATTATTTCTGAAAAAACAATCCAAGTAAATTGAAGAAAAAAAGACATCATATCCAGAAAAAAAGCAAAATTTTCTGAAAATTTCATATAAATTTCATAAATATTACAATCTTGACATCAAAAAATGTGTGACAAAGACTCTAAAAACTATTTTCAGCATTTCATGACACTTCACAAAAAGCACAGAGATCTAGCAAGGAATAAAGGTAGAACAGGTGACCCTGGAGGGAAAAGGAGTGCCTTTGGCCTGGAATTAGATAGCCTGTTCGACATAGGAGCTTCAGATGCCATCCAGGAAATAGAGAGAAACCGACTGCTATCAAGGGAGAAGAAGGACAAGGACATCAGGTTCTACCAGGATCAGAAGACAGAGAGAAGGGCCCACATGTCTGGTCATGACAAGATATTTGAGTCACGGTCCCAGCAGCAAGCAGAGAGGGCTGCAAGACTGCAGCAGAGAGAGGAACAAGATATGAATTTGTCACAAAATTTCTACAATTTTTCAGCTGCCACACAGCGAAGGACTGCTGCTGATGTGTCTACCTGGGCTGACCCAACCGACAGTGAAGGGAATGCAGAGGACATGGATTACCAACAACCTCGTCCTGGATGTTCACATCACCAAGACACTGTGACTCTCACATTTCCCAGGAGGGTCATGGAGTGTGTTGACATCTGCAGTACCGCTGATCGTCTGGGATTGTCTGACAATCAAGTGACAGCCTTAGTCTCTGCTACATTGAAGGCTGGTGGAGCTGACCTGGACAAGTTTGTCATCTCAACCTCAACACCGAGACGGAACAGGATGCTGACAAGGTACCACATCAGCCAGGAGTACATGGCAGCATTTAGCGAGGACCCTCCCAAGTATGCTGCTCTCCACTGGGATGGCAAGATGCTGAGAGATGTCCTGGGAAGTGATCCTGGGACCTCGTCAGAGACTCTGGTTGTGCTTGTCTCAGGACCACCTGCATATCCTGAAGGCAAGCTACTGGGAGTACCAGTGATAGACAGCTCAACAGGAACGGCTCAGGCAGAGGCATCCATGGATTTGCTGGAGGCATGGGGGCTTACTGGAGTGATCACTGCCCTTGTGTTTGACACAACGGCCAGCAACAGTGGAGTACATCGGGGAGCTGCCAAGCTTCTGGAGCAACAGCTTGACAGGAAGGTGTTCTACCTGGCCTGCAGACACCACATTCTAGAAGTGCTGGTTGGTGCTGTATGGGAGAATCTGTTTGGCAAGGTCAAGAGCCCAGAGAATCCTTGGTTCAAGCACTTCAAGGACGTTTTTGGGCAGATCTTACCACAGACAACCCTACAACCCTGTCCATCAGACAAAAATGGTTGAATAAAAAGAAGAAAGAGTGCAAGGAAATACTACAGGAAATCCTGAGGTCGGAGAAGCCTCCTAGAGCTGACTACCGTGAGATGGCTGAGCTTACACTGATCGTCCTTGGAGACACGCCTCCCCGCGGAATCCACTGGAGTCGTCCTGGAGCCATTCATCAGGCCAGGTGGATGGCCAGAAACCTGTATTCTATGAAGATGTTCATGTTTGCTGAGCAGCTGGAGTACGATGAAGAAACTGTTGTGAAGCTGGAACGCCTCAACCTCTTCCTAGGACTGTTCTATACACCCATGTGGATGTCATCTACACTTGCTGCAGATGCTCCTGCAAATGATCTGCAGTTCATGAAGGACATGATGAAGTTCAAGAGAACAGATCCAGAGATTGCTCAGGCAGTGCTACAAAAACTTGAAAACCACAAGTGGTACCTGACACAGGAGGTTGTGCCGTTCGTTCTCTTCGGTAGCAGACTCAGTGACAAAGAGAAGCAGGACATTGCTGCCAAGCTGCACGCCACTGAGAAGCCAGATAGCTTCAGACGAGGGAAACCTATGTTCCCTCAGGTTACAGCCAAGACGACTCTGGCTGATCTAGTTGGTCCAGAGAGTCATCTTCTGCTTGACAAACCCCTTGGCATTGAGTATGACTGGCTTCTGCAACCTGTGGCGACATGGCCAAGGAGTGATGACTACAGCAAGGCCCTGGAATATGTCAGCAATGTAAAAGTAGTGAATGACATTGCTGAGCGGGGAGTCAAGATGATGACTGATATCGCAAACATCATTACCACAGATTCTCAGCAAAAACAGTACCTTCTTCAAACTGTGGAATACAACCGTGAGCGATTTGATAGCTTCAAGAAGCACTCTGAAAAAATGACTGTGAAGTGTCCTTCTGACATAGACAATAGAGTTTTCTGCCACTTGAAAATAGTTTTTAGAGTCTTTGTCACACATTTTTTGATGTCAAGATTGTAATATTTATGAAATTTATATGAAATTTTCAGAAAATTTTGCTTTTTTTCTGGATATGATGTGTCTTTATTTCTTGAAGTTTACTTGGATTGTTTTTTCAGAAATAATATTAAAAATGCTTCAATTTGATACCCAATTTGTTGTTCTATCCCAATTGTAACAAAAGTCTCAGGTGAAAAAAAGTCTGGCGGAAGGCAAAATTAGGCGCTTTTCTACTGTCGCGGGCTTAATATCTTGGTCCAATGAGGCAAAGGTTCCTGACATTTTAGCTCAAAATGGTTATGATTTTCGGCTTTTCCACCAGGTCAAAAAGCATGGGAAACCTTGCAGGGAGGTATAAAAATAGGAAAAAATTGTTTTCTGAACAGGTCTAGACTGAGTGTGTCTGTGTGTGAGTGTGGTGTGTGTGTGTGTGTGTCTATGTATGTCTGTGTGTGGTGCCAGTGTTTCTGGGTCGTTACAATGTGAGTTGAAATGAAGTTAATTAAGATTAATTCACCACTGAAAGAAGTATTTGTTAGTTATAACTTATAACGATGAAATGATTTTTATTTAGAAGGGAAATGCTGCCACCAGTCCAAGCGGGTATTCCTATGGTCTACCCCTTGAACAAGATTTAAAGAATAAAGATTACGGTAGTTATTTGGGGGTACTATTAGTATACCGAGTAAGTCTGAAACTCTTTTGGAAAACGTGAATAAGTATTTCCACAGCATCGACTAAGTCATCTGGGGTTTAGCAAGAAAACTTCCTACTTTAACTCATTTGATTTATTTAACAAGAAAGGTTACTCATCCTTAAAAAACTTAGGTATATTTATGGTTTATCACGGGAGGAAAACTGCTGAAGGGCATAACCTTTCACACGGACTATATTCATAGGCCTACAGCCTAACCACATACAGAATAATCATCTAACTTAGACATGGAAATATAGAGGAGAAAAGTGTGGGGGTACTGATAATGTTTGCGCAAATATGACCATGTGGGAATATGTGTTTCCACTTTGAAACGTCCACACGCTTGCCTGGAGGACGGAGAAGAAGCGAATCCTTTGTTAGGCGGGGGGGGGGGAGAGACTAACACTGGTTAAGATATCACATCACAAGAAGAAAAAAAAAAAAAGAGGAGATGAAAACGATAACACCTTACCTGGAGGACGGAGAAGAAGCGAATGCCTTCGCATGGCTCGTCATGGGGGAACTGAGGACAGCTAAAACGCGGGAATTAACGAATGTTCAAATACTCACTAGTCTTCATCTACGGGGACGCAACGCGTCGAATGACTCTTATTAGCTGGGGGGAGCAACTATACATACGAATGGAATAACTATAATCCAATTCTCTTAATGTGATGAAGAAAAATTTAATTTATATGACTAACCAATGTGGGTTTATTACGCCTAGTCCGGGGTCCTTCGCCCGGATGCGTTTTTCAGTGGGTCGGGGTTGTGAGATGTGGAAGGGATGTTTGGAAGACTTTTAAGTTTAGCGAAAAGCTCCACTAATGTGTGTCAATATTTGAAACAAGCCCCTCTATTTTTCTACTTTTTTAAGTATTATAAGAATCCAAGAGGGTTATTCGATTTACCAGGGGGATTAAGGGAAAAATAAAGAGTTTGAGTCTACCACTTATCGGTAACCGCGAAGTTAATGTCGCACCGATTAGACCTCGTGGCTTTGCGTTTGGGGGGGGGGGGAGAAAGAAAGGGAGGGTGTAAGGGGGGGGATAGGAATGTGAGAGAGAGAAATAATGCGCTAAAGATAGGGCATAATAGAAAAATGAAGAATTTGAATGACGTTATCCTAATAGTGACCTGTTTTCACTTATACACTGGATTGAAGCTTCACTTAGTCTAGACTAAACCTATGGTTATTGAAACCTTCTCTTACCTTCCATAGAACATATAACTCGGAAATCGTGTGATGGAAATTTCCATCATTACTCATGGAATTTTCCGGCTTTACATGTGTATGTGTGTGTATGTGTTTGTGTGTGTGTGTGTGTGTGTGTGTGTGTGTGTGTGTGTGTGTGTGTGTGTGTGTGTGTGTGTATGTGTGTGTGTGTGTGTATGTGTGTATGTTTGTGTGTGTGTGTATGTGTGTGTGTGTGTGTGTATGTGTGTGTGTGTATGTGTGTGTGTGTGTATGTGTGGTGTATGTGTGTGTGTGTGTATGTGTGTGTGTGTATGTGTGTGTGTGTATGTGTGTGTGTATGTGTGTGTGTATGTGTGTGTGTGTATGTGTGTGGTATATGTGTTATGTGGTGTATGTGTGTGTGTATGTGTGTGTATGTGTGTGTATGTGTGTGTGTGTATGTGTGTGTGTATGTGTGTGTGTGATGTGTGTGTATGTGTGTGTATGTGTGTGTATGTATGTGTGTGTTTTGTGTGTGCGTGTGCGTGTGTGTGTGTGTGTGTGTGTGTGGGGTGTGTGTGTGTGTGTGTGTGTGTGTGTGTGTGTGTGTAGTATATTGTTTAATTTGTTTACATGTTATTCCTATACATTTGTGTTCCATGCAGCTGGTTCTGCGCTCGGGTATTGGTTTGCTAAAGTCTGGTATCGGCAGGGGCGGGAGATGTTGCACTGATTGTACAGCACAGAGGGAGGGTCGGTGCATGGAACCCAAACTGCCCCTCCTATTTACTGTTACCAAACAAACACTATTAAGGAAATGCAGGGAAAGTCATTTAGCTTCTCTGTGTTGACTAATAATAGCAACTCTTTCTCAAATATTCTGACCCTCGTTATGATCAATTCCATTCATGACCGCGGGGATCCGACTTTGTGCTCACTTTATTGGAAACACATTATAGATAAACATACATTTTTATGTTCTACATATGTATACGGAGAAAGCTTAATTTTTTTTTAATACATACTAAAGGGAAAGCAGGACATTGCTGCAAGCTGCACGCCACTGAGAACCAGATAGTTTCAGACGAGGGAAACAGTTCCCTCAGGTTACGCCAAGACGACTCTGCTGATCAGTTGGTCCAGGGGCATCTTCTGCTTGCACCTTTGGGCATGAGATGACTGGTTCTCAACCTTGGCGACATCCCAAGGAGTGATGACTAAGCAAGGCCGGGAAATATGTCAGCAATGTAAAGTGTGAATGCATGCGACGGGAGTCAAGATGACTGATATCGAAAATCAGTACAAGATTCTCAGCAAAAAACAGTACCTTCTCAAACTGTGGAATACAACCGTGAGCGATTTGATAGCTTCAAGAAGCACTCTGAAAAAATGACTGTGAAGTGTCCTTCTGACATAGACAATAGAGTTTTCTCCCACTTGAAAATAGTTTTAGAGTCTTTGTCACACATTTTTTGATGTCAAGATTGTAATATTTATGAAATTTATATGAAATTTTCAGAAAATTTTGCTTTTTTTCTGGATATGATGTGTCTTTTTTTCTTGAAGTTTACTTGGTTTGTTTTTTCAGAAATAATATTAAAAATGCTTCAATTTGATACCAATTTGTTGTTCTATCCCAATTGTAACAAAGTCTCAGGTGAAAAAAAGTCTGGCGGAAGGCAAAATTAGGCGCTTTTCTATTTGTCGCGGGCTTAATATCTTGGTCCAATGAGGCAAAGGTTCTGACATTTTAGCTCAAAATGGTTATGATTTTCGGCTTTTCCACCAGGTCAAAAGCATGGGAAACCTTGCAGGGGGGTATAAAAATAGGAAAAAAATTGTTTCCTAAAACAGGTCTAGACTGAGTGTGTCTGTGTGTGAGTGTGTGTGTGTGTGTGTGTGTTCTATGTATGTCTGTGTGTGGTGCCAGTGTTTCTGGGTCGTTAAAATGTGATTTGAAATGAAGTTAATTAAGATTAATTCACCACTGAAAGAAGTATTTGTTAGTATAACTTATAACGATGAAATGATTTTTTTTAGAAGGGAAATGCTCCCACCAGTCCAAGCGGGTTTTCCCTATGGTCTCCCCCTTGAACAAGATTTAAAGAAAAAAGATTACGGTAGTTATGGGGATACTATTAGTATACCGAGTAAGTCTGAAAACTCTTTTGGAAAAACGTGAATAAGTATTTCCACAGCATCGACTAAGTCATCTGGGGTTTAGCAAGAAACTTCCTACTTTAACTCATTTGATTTATTTAACAGAAAGGTTACCATCCTTAAAAAACTTAGGTATATTTATGGTTAATCACGGGAGGAAAACTGCTGAAGGGCATACCCTTTCACACGGACTATATTCATAGGCCTACAGCCTAACCACATACAGAATAATCATCTAACTTAGACATGGAAATATAGGGGGAGAAAAGTGTGGGGTACTGATAATGTTTGCGCAAATATGACCATGTGGGAAATATGTGTTTCCCACTTTGAAACGTCCACACGCTTGCCTGGAGGACGGAGAAAAGCGAATCCTTTGTTAGGCGGGGGGGGGGGAGAGACAAAACACGGGTTAAAGATATCACTCACAAGAAGAAAAAAAAAAAAGAGGAGATGAAAACGATAACCCCTTACCTGGAGGACGGAGAAGAAGCGAATGCCTTCGCATGGCTCGTCATGGGGGAACTGAGGACAGCTAAAACGCGGGAATTAACGAATGTTCAAAAACTCACTAGTCTTCATCTACGGGACGCAACGCGTCGAATGACTCTTATTAGCGGGGGGAGCAAAATATACATACGAATGGAATAACTATAATCCAATTCTCTTAATGTGATGAAGAAAATTTAATTTATATGACTAACCAATTGGGTTATTACGCCTAGTCCGGGGTCCTTCGCCCGGATGCGTTTTTCGTGGGTCGGGGTTGTGAGATGTGGAAGGGATGTTTGGAAGACTTTTAAGTTTAGCGAAAAGCTCCCCTAATGTGTGTCAATATTTGAAAAAAAGCCCCTCTATTTTTCTACTTTTTTTTAAATATTATAAGAATCCAAAGAGGGTTATTCGATTTACCAGGGGGATTAAGGGAAAATAAAGAGTTTGAGTCTACCAAATTATCGGTAAACCCCGAAGTTAATGTCGCAACGATTAGAACCTCGTGGCTTTGCGTTTGGGGGGGGGGGGAGAAAGAAAGGGAGGGTGTAAGGGGGGGGATAGGAATGTGAGAGAGAGAAATAATGCGCTAAAGATAGGGCATAATAGAAAAATGAAGAATTTGAATGACGTTATCCTAATAGTGACCTGTTTTCACTTATACACTGGATTGAAGCTTCACTTAGTCTAGACTAAACCTATGGTTATTGAAACCTTCTCTTACCTTCCATAGAACATATAACTCGGAAATCGTGTGATGGAAATTTCCATCATTACTCATGGAATTTTCCGGCTTTACATGTGTATGTGTGTGTATGTGTTGTGTGTGTGTGTGTGTGTGTGTGTGTGTGGTGTGTGTGTGTGTGTGTGTGTGTGTGTGTGTGTAGTGTGTGTGTGTGTGTGTATGTGTGTATGTTTGTGTGTGTGTGTATGTGTGTGTGTGTGTGTGTATGTGTGTGTGTGTATGTGTGTGTGTGTGTATGTGTGTGTGTATGTGTGTGTGTGTGTATGTGTGTGTGTGTATGTGTGTGTGTGTATGTGTGTGTGTATGTGTGTGTGTATGTGTGTGTGTGTATGTGTGTGTGTATATGTGTGTATGTGTGTGTATGTGTGTGTGTATGTGTGTGTATGTGTGTGTATGTGTGTGTGTGTATGTGTGTGTGTATGTGTGTGTGTATGTGTGTGTATGTGTGTGTATGTGTGTGTATGTATGTGTGTGTGTGTGTGTGCGTGTGCGTGTGCGTGTGTGTGTGTGTGTGTGTGTGTGTGTGTGTGTGTGTGTGTGTGTGTGTGTGTAGTATATTGTTTAATTTGTTTACATGTTATTCCTATACATTTGTGTTCCATGCAGCTGGTTCTGCGCTCGGGTATTGGTTTGCTAAAGTCTGGTATCGGCAGGGGCGGGAGATGTTGCACTGATTGTACAGCACAGAGGGAGGGTCGGTGCATGGAACCCAAACTGCCCCTCCTATTTACTGTTACCAAACAAACACTATTAAGGAAATGCAGGGAAAGTCATTTAGCTTCTCTGTGTTGACTAATAATAGCAACTCTTTCTCAAATATTCTGACCCTCGTTATGATCAATTCCATTCATGACCGCGGGGATCCGACTTTGTGCTCACTTGTATTGGAAACACAGTTATAGATAAACATACATTTTTATGTTCTACATATGTATACGGAGAAAGCTTAATTTTTTTTTAATACATACTTTTTTATGACATGTTCTATCCTTTGACGTTCTGCGCCTCTTTCATGCTCTGCAGCTTCCCCTTCATGAGCTGAGGGAAGACATGCGTGCCGATACCGAGGTGGGCTGCCGCTATGTCCTCGCCCCCTGTATACTCTGAGTGTATAGTCTCCCCAGCCGCAGCAGGCGACGCACCGGCTAAGCGTGGCTCACTGGCCCTTCCCTCCCGTGCTATATCAGGCTTGCCAGGTGATTCATTCTGTCCAGAGGCTTCCAGCGACAGATCTCATGAGTCGGTGACCAGCCAGACGGTGGCAGTGTCACCCTTTCAAATTTCATGTTACAATAAACTTCTGTAAATGTCCAGCAGGTTCTCTGGCACGACCGAATTTTACTTTTTAGAGAGCAGTTGTTAGTCCTGGGAATACCTGGGGCCAGAAAATTTCGAGCAGTTTGGGCTTCGAGGCGTCCCAATCAACCACGTTTGCCCAGCAGGGGACTGATGGCGTGACCTCCATGGCAGTCAGGATCCCCGAGGGCACTTGTGTCACTAAACTAAGCTTTACATTATTCACGCATTGCATAACCAAGCTTCAGATCAACATGATCACGGTTTAGATACTTGATAAACCTTACCCAGTATGAAACACAAAGCCTGAAATAAATTTCAAACAATACAAAAATACATAATGGAGCATGCGGTAAAATTACAGGAACCTTGACATTATGAACAGTGGAAAGCTGTCGAGACTGCACCACAAAACAACACAGTCCCGACAGGACGGATGTTCAATGGAGAGACATTGAAAAAAAATCTGAACATGAAAATTACTGTAACTTGACGCCCGTCCACAACGATATTTATATTGAAATAAACTAAGAGGTGAATGCGATTCGAGTAAAAATGTATCACAGCAGTTTCTTTGTTATTAAAAACCAAGTAAATCTTCCAATTTAATCAGGTGATGCAGCTTTATATATATCATTCACACATAATTTATGAACAACGTACGATCTACGCACTTTTGCCTCGGCACTAACGTAGCCCTTCCCCCCTCCCTGGACGCCCTCAATGCTCCCTCCGCGTCAATCGCGTCAAAGTTAACAAACGAACAAATACTCAACACAAAAAGGTTTGGGGTCCATCCTGCCCCCCTACCCCCTACCCCGCCCCGCACGCCTTCCCCTCCCATGAGTCAAGAGGCTTCTGTCACGACAATGCAAAGCACCCTGCTGGGTATAGCTTATGTGGTATTTTAAAGTACCATGCACCACTGAAGGGCTGCATTATTAGGCGAGGTGAAATACCTGCTTCTGCGAGACACGAATAAGTGTTTAAGAAATTTAAAAAGTAAAGTAAACCTGCACAAATATATGTCACTTTCGGGGCGCTTGTGGAGTGCTGAAGGAAGGAAGTAGATCCATTAACTGTCTCATTACTTCCGTTGGGGGCGCAGAGAAAAGGAAAATGTTACACACGAGGATTAGAGCGTGATACCGTTCATACAGAAAATTACACCAAATTATCTCCAGAACAGAGGACGAAAACCTGTAAATGAGGAGCAAGAGGAAAGTGTCGCAGTAAGGACGTCCGGCAAGGCTAATGAGAGAACTGAAAGGTGAGGGAGGACAATGAGGCGTTACAGTCACAGAGGAACACTTAAAATGTATGTTTTGCTGATATTCTTGAATTAAAACAGATCCAGTAATGAGGATTAAATGGGGATTTTAGATATTCTGAAGCCAGGTGAGCAGGTGAGAAAGCCTGTTTAGTGGAAGGTGATAAGGAACCTATGAAGGCAAAGGAGGCTGTCCGGGTGTGTTAAGGGAATATTTGACTCTGTGGGTGATGAAAGGAGGAGGAGGAGGAGGAAGGCATATTGTGTGTGTGTGAGAGAGAGAGAGATAGAGAGAGAGAGAAAGATGAACACATACTAAAGCACATACACACACGCACGCACACACATACACAGATAAAACATAACATAACTAGGGGGGGGGGGCACTCAGTAGAGCGCATACCTCCGCCCGAATTTTTCATCATATATATATATATATGATGAAATATTCGGGCGGAGGTATGCGCTCTCTCTCTCTCTCTCTCTCTCTCTCCTCTCTCTCTCTCTTCTTCTCTCTCTCTCTCTCTCTCTCTCTCTCTCTCTCTCTCTCTCTCTCTCTCTTCTCTCTCTCTCTCTCCTCTCTCTCTCTCTCTCTCCTCTCTCTCTCTCTCTCTCTCCTCTCTCTCTCTCTCTCTCTCTCTCTTCTCTTGTATATCTATACTCTTCTATTATATCTATATATATCTTATATATATATATATATATATATATATATATATATATATATATATATATATATATATATATATATATATATATATATATATATATATATTATATATATATGCACTCGGTATGAGCGTATACCTCCGGCCAAATATTTCATCAATTGGTTGCCATGGCAACAGTTGTCAATAGATTTCATCCAAAATTAAATCAGTTCTTCCTTATACCAAATAGACTTGAAATACCGAGTTTGGTTCAAATCTATTCGTAACTTTTCGAGAAATCCTGTACACTAACAGATAGACAGACAGACAGACAGACAGACAGACAGACAGATCGGGGTGAAAACATAACCCCTCCAACTTCGCTGGCGGAGGTAACAAAAAAACACGAAGAATGGCAGGAACACCGTCATGCAAGGGTTTACATCAACACGGTGCAGTAGTATTTCCACTGGAATGGCAATAACTCACCCTTCCACGATGATTTAATGATATCCGGGAATAATGAGTGTGTGATGTATGCCCACAATTCACCTAAACACGCTGTTTTATCACACGAGTCATCATTCTCCTCTCACGTTAGTTAATGAGCAAGAAATCCTGCATCTTAACATTATCTGTGTCCTCTTTCCTGTCACTGGACATAGCGTGATTGGAGAAGGGGAGTGACAATAGATGTAAGTGGTTAGCTGGGAAGAAGTCTTATCCCCGTCTAAAACGGGTGGTTAGGAGGAAGAGAGGAAGGGTATCATTGTATGGTTAATAATACATACTTGTTGTAGATTGTCAAGTGGTGTGTTCTTGTAATTCGCGATTATTGGTTTGCGATGTCATTTTGTTTATCTTGAGTTTCTAGATGTCCAACCTGAGATTTCTGTGACTCCTCTGAAAACAAAAGGAGTATATTATGTCATTTTGTTCTTAATGACTTTCCGTAATACTAAATTGAATTACAAAGAAAAAACAACGTTACTGTTCTTGTATACATATAAGAGATTAACTATGTGAATGACAAGAAAATGTTTCTGGAAAATGAAACTGCAGAAATTATACACTTCAAAAGTAAATTACGATGCATTTGAGTTTTATTTTTTTTGCATCATGTTTCGATATAAAACTCCTTGATCTTACACTTCAATTCAACTGAAATATGTATAATTATATTGCCACAAGAACGCAATGCAATAAGAGTTTTTCCCAGCAGGAACACTCACATTTGATAATACCGCCACTGTGAACCAAATTAAGAAAACCAGCATCGACATTCTTGTATTTTCCACGAAGCAATGAAGAATTTAAAAATGCCGTGTGTGTGTGTGTGTGTGTGTGTGTGTGTGTGTGTGTGTGTGTGTGTGTGTGTGTGTGTGTGTGTGTGTGTGTGTGTGTGTGTGTTTGGTGTGTGTGTGTGTGGTGTGTGTGTGTGTGTGTGTGTGTGTGTGTGTGTGTGTGTGTGTGTGTGTGTGTGTGTGTGTGTGTGTGTGTGTGTGTGTGTGTGTGTGTGTGTGTGTGTGTGTGTGTGTGTGTGTGTGTGTGTGTGTGTGTGTGTGTGTGTGTGTGTGTGTGTGTGTGTGTGTGTGTGTGTGTGTGTGTGTGTGTGTGTGTGTGTGTGTGTGTGTGTGTGTGTGTGTGTGTGTGTGTGGTGTGTGTGTGTGTGTGTGTGTGTTGTGTGGTGTGTGTGGGTGGTGTGTGTGGTGTGTGTGGTGTGTGTGTGTGTGGTGTGTGTGTGTGTGTGTGTGTGTGTGTGTGTGTGTGTGTGTGGTGTTCTACAATTTTCTCCCCCTCTAGAACTTACCGAGATGTCGTGGGAAAATAATAATAAAAGAATCCCCGAGAAGACTATGAACGGGCCTAAGAAACCCTCGGGCGTCCCATCCCGAGAGGACCGAGGGAGGAGTGAATGAACTCTTGCTCTCTCCCTTTCTTTCTTCCTCTACTTTCCCCTCTTTTTTCCCCCTCGACGACACCCGCAGGACCTGTGATTTCACCTTTGGGTTGATGAGCTCAGCGCCACGGCAGGAGACAAAAGAGGCATAACAATCAGCGAGTCATTAGAATCATCCCCGGTCATGTTCAGTAATTACGAGAAAGATTTGTGCGTTCATGGTTACCTGTTCATGTCAGTCGGTTTTATGATGCCCTGAAAACCCATTTATGTGTCATTGCACTTCAAATTAGCTCTCCAACCCATGTTTCAGGTATCATTGGTCACTATACCCTTTTGGCTCCCCTCTTAAAGTCACTCCAAACAACACAATTTCAACACGAAAGAAAAACATCTATAACAGACTCGAAAAAATATACAAATACGGACAACTAGCAGTTAAACAGAGCATCAAACTCTGCACAAAACCAATTTCCACTGATGAGCAAACGATTACATGAGATTTTTCTTCCCCCTCTTTCACTATTTCCTCTCTCCATTCTCACCCACTCTCCGAAAACACACAAACACACTGTCCCTTGAGCTCTGGAAGTGGATAGGAAAAAAAAGTGGCCTCATTCAGGTCTACATTTGTTGCCTAAACTCAACTGTGTAATTGGACATCTCTTTTAATAAAACTTCTCGTTAAAAGCCGTGATAACCCTTTTGAGGCGGGCGAAAAATGAAAAAAAAATAGAAAAGGCATACATTACTTCTTTTCAGATTAGTCGAATTCCCATTGTCTGTCGAGAGAGAGAGAGAGAGAGAGAGAGAGAGAGAGAGAGAGAGAGAGAGAGAGAGAGAGAGAGAGAGAGAGAGAGAGAGAGAGAGAGAGAGAGAGAGAGAGAGAGAGAGAGAGAGAGAGAGAGAGAGAGAGAGAGAGAGAGAGAGAGAGAGAGAGAGAGAGAGAGAGAGAGAGAGATAGAGAGAATAAAAAAATTACTCTTAATGGGAGGGATATAAGTGCTGCTTCACCTGATGATCATCCTGTAATACTCAATAATATCGCCATTATTTGGGGCTCCCGTCTCCCCTATGCATTGTACTCAGCAAGGGATGGTCGTGACAGAGAATGCTCTCACTTTAATACCTTTTCAATACGTTACTGCTTCAGGCATTTCATATCACACCTCCCGTTATCGCATTCCTCTACATCGAACTGCACTCTCTTCCGCCCTATCAAAAGAAATATATCGCCATCATTTGCATCCTAAATCAATCACTTTTTTTCAATCATCACCCGCTGTACGTCCCTGCAATTCACCTCTATTGGGCAAGTAATTGTTCCATTCACACTCTATCATTGTTGCTCCTCTCAACTCGCCTTACACAGATATTCATTCTTAGGATGCTCATCTCTACTTACCTTACCTTTGACCAAGTCCACATCACTAACATCCAAATCCTGCAGCAGTGTAACGGATCAGGTAACAAACAAAATACTGCCCAAAAATGAGATCAAACTTAACTTTTCAAAATCTTTACTGATAATGTTGTCATCCCTACCTTAGATAACACTATAGTCGCCACCTGCACTAATGTCGCCAGCTGCCATATATTACAAATTATAGCATCACTACTGATTTGTATGTGTCACTGAAGATGATACACAGTAGTTTAAATCATGACTGCATAATCTACCATGTTTCAGTGTTGTTCTATGCTCTGTATCTGCAAGTATTTATTGTTTCAAATTTCGTTACCCGTTTTTTTTCGGGCGACAACAGACGGCAGCTGGGCGGGAGGAAATAAACACAAGCTGGCGATCTTAGTGTAACCGTTACCAACGTCGCCACTCGGTTGATATTTTGGTAATTTGTTCATTTATAGCCATAATATGACACAGATGAAGACACAAATATACACAGACTCTCCAGATAGCCCCTTCTAAGTTTACTGAAATCATGGATGTAGAAATGTAAGTATTAACGCCACCAGACGTCTGTAAATCGAAAAGAAACGTTGTCCTGGCGACTTTACTGTTATCTACGGTACAACAAAAGGTACTTTAGTGACATGGACAACATTGGTAATAGG
>JACEEZ010005345.1:172500-175000 GCA_016584305.1 Chionoecetes opilio | reverse complement strand
CAGCGGTTCGAGCCCACTAAGTTCGTCTTGGCGTGGTGGCGCTTTGTATAGTTAATAACCTTGTAGTTGGTACTTGCAAAGTGTCTAGATAGGATCAAAGTATCTTATTTTATCTTGTCAGACCAATATTTACATAGTCGTTTTTGTTTACACTATCGAAGCCATGGAACATTTTAAATAGCTCTATTATGTCTCCTCGTAACCTACGTTTTAACAAATGTATCATGCTAAGTTCCTTCAGTCGCTCTTCGTGTGGCTTGTTTCGCATGCGCGGAATCATTATAGTAATTTTTCTTTGTACTCTCTCCAGCTTGTTTATATCATTTTCTTTTTATAGTAGGGCGACCAAAACTGAAAGCAATATTCAATATGATGACGCACAATCCCATTGAAAAGTGTATGAATGACTTTTTTCAGACTTACACTCGACCTTTCAAATGAAAACGGTTAATTTATTGGCCCATCTTAATATATTCTGAACTATGTTTACTTGGCTTGAGGTCGTTGCTTACAATTATCCCTTATAGTCTTTTACTTCGGTTACATTGGAAAGCTCACGTCCGTTCATTGAATATTTAATGTTAAGCCTAATTAGAGACAAAAAAAAAATCCAAAAGGTAGAGACATACAGTCATTCCCTCGAACACCCAGGTTAGTTTCTGCCCCAAAAGAGGCAACTCTGTGCGTGTGTGTGTGTGTGTGTGTGTGTGTGTGTGTGTGTGTGTGTGTGTGTGTGTGTGTGTGTGTGTGTGTGTGTGTGTGTGTGTGTGTGTATTCATCTAGTTGTATTCATCTAGTTATATTTTACAGGGCCTGAGCAACGCTCGTATGGCCCCGTCTCCATATCAACTTTTTTTTTTATCATTCATCCTTAGTGCTTAGTTTTGGCCGAAGCCAGCACCCCGGAGAGCAGGTCACAAACCCCGGCTAACACCCGGTACCCATTCACTGCTGGGTGGACAGGGGCTTGGGTTTTAAGGAAACAGCCCATCTGTTTCCGCTCCGCCCGGGGATCGAACCCGGGACTTCTCGGTTGTGAACCGAGCGTGCTTCCCCTACACTACGGTGTGTGTGTGTGTGTGTGTGGTGTGTGTGTGTGTGTGTGTGTGTGTGTGTGTGTGTGTATTCATCACCCTAGGAGGCGGGTCATAAACCCTCGGCTATCACCCGGTACCCATTCACTGCTGGGTGGACAGGGGTTTGGGTTTTAAGGAGACCACCCTTCTTTCTCCGCTCCGTCCGGGGATCTAACCCGAGACTTGCGTGCTACCACTACACTACGGACGTGTGTGTGTGTGTGTGTGTGTGTGTGTGTGTGTGTGTGTGTGTGTGTGTGTGTGTGTGTGTGTGTGTGTTTTTTGTGTGTGTGTGTGTGTGTGTGTGTGGTGTGTGTGTGTGTGTGTGTGTGTGTATGTGGGTGGGTGTGTGTGCTGCTTCTAACACTTCGAGCCTCAATGAATATTTTACACGGAAACGAGCACGGCATGGTGCGGTGAGGGAGAGGTGAGAGGCTGGTGTGGGTGATATGTAGCAAGTGGAGGGTGTGAGGGAGAGGTGATGAGGGGATGAAATGGTAGAGTTGGTGAATGAGTGAATATGAGGCGAAGGGTGATGAAGGGTCTTGGAGGGAGAGGCGGGGAGAGCGTAATGCTACCGATGAGAGGCGTAGAGTGTGTAGAAAACTAGGTCAGGGCAAGAGAAATAGGTGATGGTGATGAAGGCGAGTGAACGAGTGAGTAAATAAGTATATATGTTGAAACGACAGGAGGAAAATGTTGATAAATAAATGAAAAATATAACGGGGTCTATAGTAATAACAAACATGATGATAATTATGCTGTAAGAATAGACGAGAGAGAGTGAACGTGTGAATAAGCAAGCGTTGTGATGTGAGGAAGATGAAGATGGTGAAGGGCAAAGGATGATGAGTCAGGTACACAAAGAAGAAGAACAAAGAAAAAAAGGGGGGGAAGGAGGAGTACGCACCAACAACCACCGTGATAAGCCGTCTTGCAGGAGTTTAATTAAGAATATTCTGGCTCTTGGCGGCACTCACTCGCGAGGCTTCCGAGTGCTGAGAGTAGTGGCTCAAGGGCCGCCACGCATGATGGGGCAGGAAAATGTGGTGCCATGATGCAGCAGGTGCCCTAATATGTTCCTGCCACTCAACTGAGGAAGAAATATATACTGCCGCAGTGTGTGTGTGTGTGTGTGTGTGTGTGTGTGTGTGTGTGTGTGTGTGTGTGTGTGTGTGTGTGTGTGTGTGTGTGTGTGTGTGTGTGTGTGTGTGTGTGTGTGTGTGTGTGTTGTGTGTGTGTGTGTGTGTGTGGTGTGTGTGTGTGTGTGTGTGTGTGTGTGTGTGTGTGTGTGTGTGTGTGTGTGTGTGTGTGTGTGTGTGTGTGTGTGTGTGTGTGTGTGTGTGTGTGTGTGTGTGTGTGTGTGTGTGTGTGTGTGTGTGTGTGTGTGTGTGTGTGTGTGTGTGTGTGTGTGTGTGTGTGCG
>JACEEZ010005345.1:155000-170000 GCA_016584305.1 Chionoecetes opilio | reverse complement strand
CCCATAAGAAGTAGGCTATACCGCTGCCGCTACTGTTGACCCTTATACTTTATTCAAGCTTTCCTTCAGTGGGGTATAATTTCGTTTCTCGAGCCATGATTTTATTTCATAAATCGAATGCACTTTGTTTCCTCCTTTCATCTTCTCATTCACTTTTTCATTCACTATTTTTCTTTAACAATCTTCAACAACTCTTACTCTTCCTCTTCCTCCTCCTCTATTTACTTCTCCACCTTGACCTATTTCTTCTCCTTCCCTTCTTCTTCTTTCTCCTCCGCCTCCTCACAGGGTAGGGACTGGAGGTGAATTGATGCGTCCCTAGTACGGGCCACTGAACGGAGACAGAGATACAGGACTTGCAGCACGGAAGGGCAGGCGGCACACCTAAGCGGATACAGTGTTAGAAGAAGAGCCAGTGAGACGCAGCATCAAGAAACACTGCCTCTTACTCCTCCTCCTCCTTCAGTTCCTCCACAAATTATCCCTCCTCCTCCTCTTCCTCTTCCACCGAGTGTTCTTCCTCTTACACCTCCTCCTCCTCCTCCTCGATTCAGCTACTCCCTTTGTCCGTTAGCCATTGTTCCCTCAACCTTCTCCCTCCACCTCGAAGGCGCCGCTACACCGATAACTCCAAGCGTGGCGCGTTAGTGGTGTAATCTATTCATATCTTTGCCCCGCCATCGAGGTGTCACTTTCTTCTATCGACCTCTTTACTCCAATCCCTTTTCCTCGCATCGACCTCGTCTCCCTCCTTCCTTCCTCCCCTCTACTAATTTTTCCCCTCTAGCTATTACTTCCTTACTCCTTTCCCCCTTCCAATTTTTTTCTCTCATGCAATTTACTTCAGTCGGTGTTGAAGGAGGCCAAAGAGGGATGATTTTCTGCCCCATTTGTGTGATAGCGTGCGCATAATTTATTTTCCCGCTGCTAATATTCCTCTCTTCCCTTCGCTGCCCGCTCCCTCCCCTCCCCCCGCCGCCGCCCCTAAGTGCTCTGCCAGCTCACCATGACGATTATGTGTTAAGAAGAAAAGCCTATGGAAGGCACGTATTCAAATTGGGAGAAGGAAGGAAGAAGTGGAAATGGCGGAGGAGGAGAAGGAGGAAGGCACCAGCAATCTTTAAGAAGGGGGTGAGGAGGGTGTTAGATCCACCTGACTGAATTTGATATATTTTTAATCCCATATTTTACAACGGCGAAGCGTGTTGTTATTCACTGTCAAAATCTCTCATCCTTTTTATTTTTTGCCGCTAAAGAGCGATAGCATAATAGAAAGACTCGAAAAGGAACTCTGGTGGAAAAATCAAGTCTTCCACTACTTACATAGTGTTGAAAAACAAATATATCACAACAGACTCTTTCTCCTCGAATAAACTTATACTATACAAAACTGAAACAAAGGAAGAATGAAGTTTGGGGCAATTCAGCCGACGAGTAATGGACGAAGGGGAAACCTTGTTCGTTGGCGGACTGAAGTAATGCGTAAAGAGACAGCACGTCGTGTGATGGCATGAAAAAAAGTGAGAGAACCGCGAGGAAAAAGGGTAAAATGAAGAAAATTTCGAAATGAGAAGATATTAAAGGAACTTACATAAATTTGGAAGTAAACGCAGGGTACAAGCGTACAGGTAATAACTATATAAACTATTGGGAACACGATAAAAACGGATATGGAGGGAAAAGGGAGAAATATAGAAAGAAAAGAGAAGCAGTAGCAGGAAGAAAAAGAATATTGGAGACAGTAGTGTGAAGTAGAGATGGAAGAATGGAAAAAAAGAAAAAAAGAAAAAGAGAAATGAGAGAAAAGTCCTGGAGAACAGCAAGCAATGGAGGGGAAAGTGTACAGAGGGAGGTAAAGAGGGGAGAGATATGCAGAGACTTGAGGAGTTGCAGGAGGGAAGTTGTGAGCCAGAAGAGTATGCTGTGGAGTAATGGTACTGCAGGCTTGGAGGAGGAGGCGGAAGGGAAAAAATGCAAGAGGGTATGCAAGAGGGTTGATAAGAACAGCTGCTGACTCTATACACTCCGTAAGAAAGAACCGCGTGATGAGAGCCATAAGAACTCTAAATGATCACACAATTTGCAGTCACCTCTCTCTCTCTCTCTCTCTCTCTCTCTCTCTCTCTCTCTCTCTCTCCTCTCTCTCTCTCTCTCTCTTCTCTCTCTCTCTTCTCTCTCTCTCTCTCTTCTTCTCTCTCTCATCTCTCTCTCTCTCTCTCTCTCTCCTCTCTTCTCTCTCTCTCTCTCTCTCTCTTCTCTCTCTCTCTCTCTCTCTCTCTCTCTCTCTCTCTCTCTCTCTCTCTCTCTCTCTCTCTCTCTCTCTTCTCTTCTCCCTCTCTCTCTCTCTCTCTTCTCTCTCTCTCTCTCTCTCTCTCTCTCTCTCTCTTCCTCTCTCTCTCTCTCTCTCTCTCTCTCTCTCTTCTCTCTCTCTCTCTCTCTCTCTCTCTCTCTCTTCTCTTCTCTCTCTCTTTCTCTCTCTGACAATGATCACAAGTCTACTTTCACACCCATGCACAATGACTTTGAGCAAGTGTGTGTATATTTACTTAGTTGTATTTTACTTAGTTAAATTTTACAGGGCCTGAGCACCGCTCGTATGGCCCTGTCTCCATATCCACATTTTTTATCATTCATCCTAAGTGCTTAGTGTTGGCCGAAGCCACCACCCGGGAGGCGGGTCACAAACCCCCGGCTAACACCCGGTACCCATTCACTGCTGGGTGGACAGGGGCTCGGGTTTTAAGAAGACCGCCCGTCTGTCTTCGCTCCGCCCGGGGATCGAACCCGGGACTTCTTGGTTGTGAGCCGTGCGTGCTAACCCTTACACTACGGAGTGTGTGTGTGTGTGTGTGTGTGTGTGTGTGTGTGTCTGTGTGTGTGTGTGTGTGTGTGTGTGTGTGTGTGTGTGTGTGTGTATCACAGAGTGTGTGTGAATGTATGCGTGTTCGTGTGTATGTGTGTATGAGGGGTGAGGGAAGTTGGACCAGGGCAGGGATGCTCGAAAATCCCTCGTAAGGGACAACTTACGAGTGTATGGCTACAATAACCTTACGAGGGTGGGCTGAGGGAGATGCTCGTACCGAGCCGTCACTCCCGTACGGTTATCGGTGGCCTCTGGGTGGGGAATATAGGGATATTCTAGGGATATGTGTGGGAAAATTCTGCTAACCAATCACAGAGCAGCGCCCTTCATGACGCGGCTTTATCTAGCCAATCATCATGCTCTCAGCTGTCAGGGAGCCCGATAAATAAATTTAAAAAATTCTGCTAACCAATCACAGAGCAGCGCCCTTCATGACGCGGCTTTATCTAGCCAATCATCATGCTCTCAGCTGTCAGGGAGCCCGATAAATAAATTTAAAGAGACTTCAAATGCCGCTGTTATGCTAAAATCGGCCTCTTTCGGAAATCGTCCCGCGGACGCTTATTTAACCTAAATAACTCTACAAAACTTAACACAAACCTATCATAAACCTTACCTAACCTAAACCAGACCTAAATATAACTTAACCTAAACCTAAAAAATATGTTTGCCGGTGTTGAGCTAAGATTGGCTGATTTCCGAAATAGGGCCGATTTTAGCTCACTATCGCCAAAATGTTACGATAATACATAGCTGCCACATTAGCCTTTCAGCGTAATATTCTCCCACTGATTACTACAGAGACGTACCCAGGGTATACCTTGATGCGCTGATCATAGGTTCGAGTCTAGCGTGCCCGAAATTAGTATCTATAGACCACTGCTGGCCCGCGACGTACGTATGCCGTATCCGTGGCCCTGGCGGTACTCTGTTATAGTGGACGAGAACTGCGCGTTCGCTCTTTAGGTCAGACAAGACACACGGGGGGGCTAACACCTCACTGTGACACACGTGACACTTGTGTGCAAGGATAGTATAACTTTATAATATCCTTGCTTGTGTGTATACGTGCGTGTGTACTAGTACGTCAGACATTTGATACCACCACCACCACCGGATTATTATAGCGGCCAAACTTGTATGATGAACTATACGTTTTGATTCAAGAAGTCGACCGATATATATATTTAATATATAGGTTTGCCCTGATATGAATTTATTACAAGTACTATAGGTATTGTATGTTAAATATGATATATATGGAGTCAATGAAGCAATAAACACATCACATTTCAAACAGGCAAGCATGAAATGGCTCTATAATACACAATAAACATAAAGTATAGTGATACAACTTGTAATTTATTGTTTGTTGACGTCTAGCCGCTTCAAATTTCACTCCCTTAGGGAGTTAAGGGTGCTCCCGACCACCCTTAGCCTCGCGGTCCCGTAGCAAGTGAAAAAATGGTTTGAGCATCTCCCTTAGAGGCGCTACGAGGTAAAAGTCCCTTAGGGGAGTACTTACGGGCCCGTAACTCTTTCGAGCATCTCTGCCCAGGGCAGTAAAGGGCGCTAATGATAAGTACCACGTGGTCTCCTTGTGATGACGCGAGAAAGATAGAACAAACTTTTTTTTTTTTTTTTTTTTTTTTTTACATCACAAAGGGCTGGCCAGGGGCACAACAAAAATGGGTAACACAAAGGCCGCTTAGTTGCCAGTCCCTATAAAGAAGACAGTAAGAGAATAAAAAAAAAAGAGGGGTGAGCCAGTTTAGTTCGGGAGGTGTCTTGTTACTCTTCTTTTGAAAAGATTTAAGTCATAGGAAAGTGGAAAAATAGAAACAGGAAGAGAGTTCCAGAGTTTACCAGTGAAAGGGATGGAAGAGTAAAGATACTGATTAACTCTTGCACTAGGAAGATAGACAGAATAGGGATGAGAATGAGTAGAAAGTCTTGTGCAGCGAGGCCGCGGGAGGGGGGGAGGCATGCAGTTAGCAAGTTCAGAAGAGCAGTGAGCATGAAAATAACGGTAGAAGAGAGCAAGAGAAGCAACATTGCATCGGTGATTTAAAGATTGAAGACAGTCAGTCAGAGGAGGGGAGTTGATGAGACGAAAAGCTTTTGACTCAACCCTGTTTAGGAGATCTGTATGAGTGGATCCTATCCAAACATGTGAGACATACTCCATACATGGACGCATAATGCCCCTGTAGAGAGCAAGCAATTGGGAGGGAGAAAAAAAAGGACGCAGACGCCACAGGGACACGTAACTTCTTAGAAGCTGTTTTAGCAAGAGATGAGATGTGAGCTTTTCAGTTCAGATTTTTAGAAAAGGATAGTCCTAGAATGTTCATTGTAGAAGAAGGAGACAGTTGAGTGTCATTGAAGAAAAGGGGATAGTTATCTGGTAGGTTTTGTCGATTAAATAGATGAAGAAATTAGGTTTTTGAGGTATTAAACAAAACAAGGTTTGCTTTGCCCAATCAGAAATTATAGAAAGATCAGAAGTTAGGCGCTCGGTGGCATCTCTCCGTGAATCACTTAGTTCCTGTTGAGTTGGACGTCTAATAAACGACGTTGAAAAATGCAGGGTAGAATCATCAGCGTAGGAGTGGATAGGGCTTTGAGTTAGACCTAGAAGATCATTAATGAATAATAGAAAGAGAGTGGGTGATAGGACAGAACCCTGGGGACCGCCACTATAGATAGATTTAGGAGAAGAACAATGTCCGTCTACAGTAGCTGCAATAGAACGGTTTGAAAGGAAACTTAAGGTGAAGTTACAGAGAGAACTAGGGAGGGGGGGCACTCAGTAGAGCGCATACCTCCGCCCGAATATTTCATCAATTATAATTATAATATATATATATATATATATATATATATATATATATAATATATATATATATATATATATATAATATTATATATATATATATATATATTATATATATATATATATATAATATGCACTCAGTATGAGCGCATACCTCCGGCCGAATATTTCATCAATTGGTTGCCATGGCAACAGTTGTCAATAGATTTCAGCCAAAATTAAATCAGCTCTTCCTTATACCAAATAAACTTGGTATACCGAGTTTGGTCCAAATCTATACGTAACTTTTCGTGAAATCCTGTACACTAACAAACAGACAGACAGACAGACAGACACACAGACAGACAGACAGACAGACAGATCGGGGTGAAAACATAACCCCTCCAACTTCGTTGGCGGAGGTAATGATAGAAACCGAATGAGGGTAGTTTGGAAATTAAAGATTTGTGCCAGACTCTATCAAAAGCTTTTGATATGTCAAGGGCAACAGCAAAAGTATCACCGAAACCCCTGAAGGAGGATGACCAGGATTCAGTTAGGAAAGCTAGAAGATCGCCAGTACATCGCCCTTTACGGAAACCGTACTGACGATCAGATAGAAGATTGTGAGCAGATAGACGCTTAAGAATCTTCTTATTAAGTATAGATTCAAAAACTTTAGAAAGGCAGGAAATCAAAGCTATAGGACGGTAGTTTGAAGGATTAGAACGGTCACCCTTCTTAGGAACAGGTTGGATGTGAGCAAACTTCCAGCAAGAAGAAAAGGTGGAAGTAGATAGACAAAGACGGAAAAGTTTGACCAGGCAGGGTGCAAGCACAGAAGCACAGTTTTTGAGAACAATAGGAGGGACTCCGTCAGGACCGTAAGCCTTCCGAGGATCTAGGCCAGAAAGGGCAAAGAAAACGTCATTACGAAGGATCTTAATGACAGGCATAATATAGTCAGAGGGTGGAGGAGAAGGAGGAACCGAATCAACCAGAGTGGAATTTTTAGCAAAGGTTTGAGCGAAGAGTTCAGCTTTAGAAATAAATGAGACAGCTGTGGAGCCATCTGAGTGAAGCATAGGAGGGAAAGATGAAGAATAAAACTTGTTAAAGGTGTTAATTGCTAGATGCCAGAAGTCACGAGAGGAATTTGATTCAGAAAGATTTTGACATTTTCTATGAATGAAAGAGTTTTTGGTAAGTTGAAGTAAAGATTTGGCATGATTACGGGCAAAAATATAAAAGGCATGAGTTTCAGGGGTGGATGCTTACGGTACCGTTTGTGAACCACCTCTCTATCTCGGACATCATAAGAACAAGCAGAGTTAAACCAAGGTTGACGGGCTTTAGGATTAGAGAAAGTGTGTGGAATGTACGCCTCCATGCCAGAGATTATGACCTCAGTTATGCGCTCTGCACAAAGGAGATGGGTCTTTGACATGGAAGCAGTAATCATTCCATGGAAAATCAGAGTAGTACTGCCTTAGGTCTTCCCACTTAGCTGAGTTGAAGTGCCAGAAGCTCCTCCGCTTAGGTGGGTCCCGAGCCGGCACCGGAGCGATAGGACAGGTTACAGAAATAAGATTGTGATCGGAGGAACCCAACGGAGAGAATAGTTTCACAGAGTAAGTAGAAGGGTTAGTAGTTAGGAAAAGATCAAGAATGTTGGGCGTATAATATTGTTGCCTCTGTACTCAAAGTCGGACTCAAAGAGGACTAAAGTCAAATTATCGACCCGTAAGTCTAACATCAGTGGTGGGTAAATTATTGGAATCTATTATTGCAAAACACATTAGAGAGCACTTAGATAAACATAGTTTGATCAATGATTCACAACATGGATTCACCAAGGGTAGGTCATGTCTCACCAATTTATTGAGTTTTTATAGGAAAGTTTATGAGATGGCAGATAATGATAAGGATTATGATATAATATATCTGGACTTTAGTAAGGCATTTGACAAAGTACCACACGAGCGACTCTTAAATAAGGTTAGGGCTCATGGTATAGATGGGAAGGTTCTTCATTGGATCAGAGCTTGGCTAAGTAATAGGCAACAAAGGGTTACAATTAATGGTTCCAAATCTAAAAGGGGACTGGTGACAAGTGGAGTTCCACAAGGGTCTGTTTTGGGTCCATTACTATTTTTTATTTACATCAACGACTTGGATAGTGGGATTAGCAGTGATATCAGCAAGTTTGCTGATGATACTAAGTTAGGTAGGATTATTGGATCACAGTCTGACGTAGACATATTGCAGGGAGACTTAGATAAACTTAACTAGTGGGCATTCAGATGGCAGATGGAATTTAATATTGATAAATGTAGCGTTATGAATGTTGGTAGAAAAAACCCTGGTAATAGATACACCATAAGCAATGTATCGCTGAAAAGATCAGAAGGTGAAAAAGATCTTGGAGTGAGAGTGAGCCCAGACCTCCGACCTAGGAAACAATGTATTGAGGCCAGAAATAGAGCTAATAGAGTATTAGGATTCATTACCAGAAGTGTTAAAAGTAAAAGTGCGGAAGTTATTCTAAAGCTTTATCTGGCTCTAGTCAGGCCTCACCTAGACTATGCAGTTCAGTTTCGGTCTCCATATTACAGGATGGATATAGTGTTGTTAGAAAAAGTGCAGAGAAGGATGACCAAAATGATACAAGGGATGCGTAACTTTAGTTATGAGAGGAGATTGAAGTTATTAAAATTACACTCACTCGAGAGACGCAGAGTAAGGGGCGATCTGATAGAAGTTTTTAAGTGGATAAAGGGATTTAATAAAGGAGAGGTAGGAAAAGTTCTTACGGCTTTTAACCAGGGTAGAACAAGAAGTAACGGATTCAAGCTGGAAAAGAGTTGATTTAGAAAGGAAATAGGGAAAAACTGGTTCACAAATAGGGTGGTGAATGAATGGAATGGTCTCAGTAGACAGGTAGTTAGTGCTGAGTCATTGGGGAGCTTTAAAAGGGAGCTGGATAGGTTCATGGATGGGGATGAAAGGTGGATGTAGGTAGTGTTAGGTGACAGGAACTACCACGTGTAGGCCTCGCGGCCTCTTGTAGCTTCCTTATTTTCTTATGTTCTTATGTTCTTACTCCAGGTGTAAGTATTATCATATTATTTGTGTAACATGTACACGAGACTGGGCGAAGACTAATAAATGCCTGCCTAATTGTTGATTCTCAAAATAAATATGATCATTGAAAGATTACTGAGATTTTTGATAACAGAATAACTTGAACATTGTAAGGTATACAAGTGAAAGACGGCAGCTGCTGGTTAAGTCCTGCATTTATTAAGTGATCATGATAATTAGCAAGTATAGTATAATGATTCTCGTGTTGAGGAGGGCGTGCAGTAAACAAGTCCGTAAAAACAGAAACCACAAATATAACGTCAAAAGATAGCAAGAGGTGCAGCATTGCGGTGGAGTGAAATAGACTGAAGACAATCAATCAAAGGAGGGGAGTTGATGACAAGAGAAGCTTTTTACGAGTGAGCGCGAATCGCTCGTGAGTCCTCGGTGGATACGGGATTTTTCTCACTTAAGCGGCCGACCCGATCAACAGACCGACCGACCGACCGACCGTCACACTTTTCAGGAGCTTATATCTTTGGAATCCCGCTTCCGATTGACAAGCGGTCTTCGCCATCTAATAGCCCCATTTAATCCCTATTTGTGTTGACATGTTTTGTCTGACGTGAGGGGTCAGTATGGCGCGTGGCGCGTACCGCGTGAGGGGTGTCAGACAACGTTATCTTGCTATAGCTGAGAAACGGCTGTACCGACTAAGTTGAAATTTGGTGTGTGGTTTGAGACCACACACCTAGAAATGTCACATAGGTCAAACTCCGGGTGACGCTGCACATGCACACGTGCGGTGGGTTTCTACGGGTTTGCTCGTCCCTCGCCGATTAAGGCGTCTTACTGGTAATTACACTGTGTTAATAAGAGTTGTGTTAATAGAACCACACTTAACATGAAAGGTATACGCCATACAAGATCAAATAAGGTCCCTTTGCAAAGTCATCATTTGAGGGGGGAAAAATTGATAAAGAAAACAGAACACCCATCTTGATGGAAACTGATGTAGTAAGTGTTGAAATCAGAAAATTCAAGTTAAGATCTTAGGTCTTTGAACAAGAAATGTTGAATGTGGAGGAATGGGTAGTTCAGTTTTATTTAGGCAGAGAGGATTTCTCCCAAAATGAAAATTCCATCAAAAGGGAAAATAATCAAGATGCAATTCAAGCACAAATCTTTAATTTCCAAACTACCCTCATTCGGTTTTTATCCTTCTCGCTGAACCTTCATCTTAAGTTTCCTTTCAAACAGTTCTATTGCAGCTACTGTAGACGGACATTGTTCTTCTCCTAAATCTATCAATAGTGGTGTTCCCCAGGGCTCTGTCCTTTCACCCACTCTCTTTCTATTATTCATTAATGATCTTCTAAGTCTAACTCAAGGCCCTATCCACTCCTACGCTGATGATTCTACCCTGCATTTTTCAACGTCGTTTATTAGACGTCCACCTCAACAGGAACTAAGTGATTCACGGAGAGATGCCACCGAGCGCCTAACTTCTGATCTTTCTATAATTTCTGATTGGGGCAAAGCAAACCTTGTTTTGTTTAATGCCTCAAAAACCCAATTTCTTCATCTATCTAATCGACAAAACCTACCAGATAACTATCCCCTTTTCTTCAATGACACTCAACTGTCTCCTTCTTCTACAATGAACATTCTAGGACTATCCTTTACTAAAAATCTGAACTGGAAAGCTCACATATCATCTCTTGCTAAAACAGCTTCTAGGAAGTTAGGTGTCCTGTGGCGTCTGCGTCCTTTTTTTTCTCCCTCCCAATTGCTTGCTCTCTACAGGGGCCTTATCCGCCCATGTATGGAGTATGTCTCACATGTTTGGGGAGGATCCACTCATACACCTCTCCTAAACAGGATCGAGTCAAAAGCTTTTCGTCTCATCAACTCCTCTCCTCTGACTGACTGGCTTCAATCTTTAAATCACCGCCGCAATGCCGCTTCTCTTGCTCTCTTCTACCGTTATTTTCATGCTCACTGCTCTTCTGAACTTGCTAACTGCATGCCTTCCCCCCTCCCGCGGCCTCGCTGCACAAGACTTTCTACTCATTCTCATCCCTATTCTGTCCATCTTCCTAATGCAAGAGTTAATCAGTATTTTTACTCTTTCATCCCTTTCACTGGGAAACTCTGGAACTCTCTTCCTGTTTCTATTTTTCCACTTTCCTATGACTTAAATTTTTTCAAAAAAAGAGTAACAAGACACCTCCCGAACTAAATTGGGTCACCCCTCTTTTTTATATTATTCTCTTACTGTCTTTTTATAGGGACTGGCAAGTAAGCGGGCTTTGTGTTTCCCATTTTGGTTGTGCCTTTGGCCAGTCCTTTGTGATGTAAAAAAAAAAAAAAAAACAACCAAGAAGTTAACCATTCGAAGAACTTTTACACAGTGAAAGAGTGTATAAATATTTACACAGTGGTAGGAATTAGTGAGAAATACAAATACAGGTAAATTTTGAGTGTCATAGTCATTTGAAAGAAAATTTCGAAGAATCAAGCTAGGAACCTAGGTCGGGAAATGGAAATCAGGCTTGCAAGCCTGCAAGAAAGCAGGAGATTTTTCATCAAAAACAAATTCGATGTGAGACCAAGAATGATGCAAAAGTTGATATAGAGAAAGTTGTGGCTTGTCAGAATTGGAAGAAAGTTCAAGTATTATGCCCAGATGGGGATTCCGAAGTTATTGTATAAAACGAGTTCATAGCTCAATACATTTTGAGCTTAAAGTTGACAGTACATGGTATACTTGTAACGTAGTACGGAAAGTGAGATACCTTATCTTCAGCAGGGTAGAATACAACTGCTATCTCATGTAATCAAGACATGAAAGGAAACTGTCAAAATGACACGGGAAGCGTTGATAAAAAGATTCAAACACTTTTCGCCCACAGTATTGACATACCTTCTAGGGAGCATCTTACAAAATAACAACACATTTATTGCTGTCTTTTTCTCCCTTGCTGCTCCAAATTGATGGATAGATAGATGGCCGGCAATTGGCTTCGAAATGTCGAAGATGAGCAATTCAGCATAATTAAGAGAGAGAGAGAGAGAGAGAGAGAGAGAGAGAGAGAGAGAGAGAGAGAGAGAGAGAGAGAGAGAGAGAGAGAGAGAGAGAGAGAGAGAGAGAGAGCGAGAGCGAGAGCGAGAGCGAGAGCGAGAGCGAGAGCGAGAGCGAGAGCGAGAGCGAGAGCGAGAGCGAGAGCGAGAGAGATATCAAGGTGAATCGCAGACAAAGAAATTCAGATGGCGTCGATGCAGCACGGGTAGGCAGTGTCCGACGCAGTCCGCGTCGTGCAGGGTGAGAGGCGCACCTCCCGGGCACAGCGCTATGCATGCACTCAATAGATACAAGCATGACAACTGCAACACAACAGTACAATACATATAATGAGAAACAGCTAGGAAGCAAAGATGGTGCTGCAGTTTTACTGAATTCTCTCTCTCTCTCTCTCTCTCTCTCTCTCTCTCTCTCTCTCTCTCTCTCTCTCTCTCTCTCTCTCTCTCTCTCTCTCTCTCTCTCTCTCTCTCTCTCTCTCTCTCTCTCTCTCTCTCTCTCTCTCTCTCTCTCTCTCTCTCTCTCTCTCTCTCTCTTTTTCTCTCTCTCTTGTCCTAGTACACTTGAGCCAAATATCAAAAAGCGCATTCTCATGTATGAGTATCTTTATCATTCCTTTATTATTGATTACATTCCTAATATCAGTGGTACCTAAATCATCTACTCTTCGTCCCTTACTGAACCAAAGGACTAGGTAACCACTTTTGTACATATTTCATGGGTCTGTCGGATCATCATATTGATCTAGGTCATAACAATCATCAGGAGGGTGTTTGGCGGGTGCACTGTCAGAGGGAGGAAAAAACGGGTAATGAACTGCGAAGCGTTAATTTTGTAACTGTTAAGACTAAGAATTATTCAAATAGAAAGTGCAAATGCATAAAATGTCCCCGCCAGAGGTCTGGCACACCGTGACTTAAAGGCCATGTGGGTATGTATCCATCTAGTTGTATTCATCTAGCTGTATTTTACAGGTCCTGAGCTACGCTCGTATGGCACCGTCTCCTAAGATACAATTTTAAAATTCATCCTTAGTGCTTAGCATTGGCCGAAGCCACCACCCCATGAGGCGGGTCACAAACCCCCGGCTAATACCCGGTACCCATTCATTGCTGGGTGAACAGTGGCTCGGGTTTCAAGAAGACCGCCCGTCTGTCTTCGCTCCGCCCGTGGATTGAACCTGGGACTTCTCTGTTATCAGCCGAGCGTGCTAGCCGCTACACTATATACGGAGTACCCCGAATGTGCGTGCGTGCGTGTGTGCGTGCGTGCGTGCGTGCGTGCGTGCGTGCGTGCGTGCGTGCGTGCGTGCGTGCGTGCGTGCGTGCGTGCGTGCGTGCGTGCGTGCGTGCGTGCGTGCGTGTGTGTGTGTGTGTGTGTGTGTGTGTGTGTGTGTGTGTGTGTGTGTGTGCGAGACATTTATTCTATATATTTTGATTGATTTACTAGCATATGTGAGTAGTGGGTTGTCGGGGGAGGAGATGGGATGATGACTGATAGGAGGACGTGGACAGACTGCGGGTCGATCCTCGGCGGTGATGGTGCGCCGTGATAGGCTGGTGAAGGTGTCAGGTGATAGTGACGGTGATGGATGGTGTACCGAGGGCCATGATGAGATGATAATGGTGACAGATAGAAACAGTCATAGAGGTGAGGGATGGTAGTGGTGAGTACAAACACTAATGGTTCAGACAATTGATGTAATTCAGATTATACGATGGTGATAATGATGATTATATGTACAAATGACACCCGTGACGAGGACTGTAACGGAATCCCTAATCAACTATAACGATTCAACATAGTGTCCGTGAATTGTAGGAAAAAAACATTACTCGTCAGTTTCAGCCATGAAGAAATTTAATGAGATCTATACTGTCTGATCGATAACACACAACTGAGCATTTCACTGTATAAACATACTGAACACATACATTTGGAATATAAAAGTCAACACACACACACACACACACACACACACACACACACACACACACACACACACACACACACACACACACACACACACACACACACACACACACACACACACACACACACACACACACACACACACACACACACACACACACACACACACACACACACACACACACAACACACACACACACACACACACACACACACACACAACACACACACACACACACACACACACCACACACACACACACACACACACACACACACACACACACACACACACACACACACACACAATACATATACAAACACACATACACACACACACACACACACACACATATACACACACATACACACACATACACACACATACACACACACACACACACCACCGCCTGAATGGCTTGGTGGGTTAGAGCGCCCGGTACCGTTCTGTGGTCCGGCGTTCGATCCTCGGCCTCGCTCATTCCAGGGGATTTTTCCACTGAGAAATTCGGGCGGGTACTGCCTTCTTGAGCAAGGGAATGGGGGGGTGTGAGGCCCCAACATTAACCTAAGATTAGTAATAATGAGCTCCAACTTTCCACCGGGAGGGTGAAACTGGCGATCGTGAGTCTGACTCTCGTGGACATGGGTGAATGAAACACACACACACACCACACACACACACACACGCACACGCACACGCACACGCACACGCACACGCACACACACACATATATGTGTGGGTGTGTGTGTGTGTGTGTAAACCGTTACGATGGTTCAGTGGAGAGAGCATTTGCGTGCCATTCTGTGGCTACCCGGTTCGGATCCCCGCTCGCTCCCGGGGATTTTTTACCGACATATTCAAGTGGCACTGTCCCCCTTGAGCAAGGAGATGGGGGGGTATGCGAGTCCCCAACATTAACCCGGTCACTATGAGTTCCATGTTCGGTCCGGGAGGGTGAAACGAACACTTTGTACATAACCGGCAAGTCACTCGCTCCATTATGGGTGAAAAATCTTCTTTGAAATTAATGCTTTGAGCCACGAAACGAAATCTTGCTTCGAAGGCCTCTCAGGCATATCGGACATTAAATTCTTGGAAGTCGCTGCCACATTTCCACTTAGGAGGGAGGAAAAGCCATCAACCAAGTGAGGAATCTTAGCGAGAAATGACAAGAGGCGAAGATGATGAAAGGGCACATGCGGCTTTATTCGAGTCCCGCGA
>JACEEZ010005345.1:145000-147500 GCA_016584305.1 Chionoecetes opilio | reverse complement strand
AAGAGACATGGGGGTCAGGGTTTTTTTTAGAGGCCAGGAGGGTGTGAAGGTGAAGAATAATGATCATGATAGTCAAAGAAGGAATATTGTTGGTCAAGTCAGGAATTAAGACAGTAGAATAAAGACAGGCAGTCAGCGTAAATACAGCTAGCGGAAAAATCGACAAGATGAAGAAGTGCAACTTAAAGGTTTATTATACAAATTGTAGGAGTATATTAAATAAGATAGATTTACGGAGAGGAACATTTTGTGTTGAATTTTTTGATATAATAGCATTAACAGAAACATGCTTAGAGATGACAGGCAAACTATTTAATCCAGAAGTTGAGATAGCAGGATATAAGCTATTTCACAAGGACAGGGTAGGAAGGAGAGGCGGAGGAGCTGCACTATATGCCAGGGATACATTGCAGTGTTGTGTTAACAACGTTATAAAAATGGACGCTGGCATAGAGTCTATATGGGTGGAAATTAGAGAAGGAACTGATAAAATGGTCTTGGGTGTAGTGTACAGGACTCCAAACTTATGTAAAGAGGATTTGGCTCTTATATGGCAGGAAATAAGCAAGGCTTGTGAATATAATCGACTATGCGTGGTGGGAGACTTTAATCTTAGGAGTATTGACTGGGACTTAATTCTAGGAGACAATGACGCAGAGGATTT
Source organism: Chionoecetes opilio (assembly GCA_016584305.1). Taxonomy (NCBI): domain Eukaryota; kingdom Metazoa; phylum Arthropoda; class Malacostraca; order Decapoda; family Majidae; genus Chionoecetes; species Chionoecetes opilio. The sequence continues at coordinate 146,836 of JACEEZ010005345.1, read as the reverse complement.
GTTAAAACTAGTTCAAGGTAACTTCCTAAGGCAAGCATACATGGAGCCTATTAGGGGAGATAATATTCTAGATTTATTACTAACAAACAGGAAAGATATAGTTACTGAGGTGGAAGTTGGAGGTACGTTAGGAAAAAGCGACCATTGCGAAATCAGATTTTGCTTAAATTGGGAGGAGTACCTGACTTCAGAAAGGCTAATTATGTAGGATTAAGAAGACACCTGGAAGGGATTAACATGGACAAGAGGGAGGGTGAGATGAGATCTGTGGTCGGGACGGAGGGGGGTGTCGGTGAGGTCAACGCGGAAAAGGATTATAATACCTTTGTCAGCAATCTAATTGAAGGTCAGAAAAAGAATATTCCTTACAGGGAGATAAGATCCGGGAAAAACGAGCCCAAGTGGATGACTGAGTTTTTAAAACACAACATAGGGGTAAAAAGGGACATGTATAAGAAAGTTAAGGATGGGCAACTGAATAGAGAGCAGTATAACGAGATGGCTAGAACAGTGAAAAAATTAACAAGAGCAGCGAAGAAGAATTATGAGATTAAGGTTGCAGGGAAGGCAAAGACCGATCCTAAGGTATTTTTCCAGGTTTAAAAAACAAAGACTAGGAATTAGTGGGGCCTTTAAAAGATAAGCAGGGGGAGATTATAAGCACGGCAGAGGATATGTGTAAAATTTTAAATGATTATTTCTTAAGTGTTTTTACTCAGGAGGATAAACATAAGGTACCTGATGGTGAACAGATGCTTAGAGGAGAGGATGATGAGAAACTCAAAAGATATTGTGATAACTAGGGAAATGGTAAAAGAAGGTATAGACGGAAAGAATAATTTTAAGTCACCAGGACCAGATGAAGTGTATCCCCGAGTAGTAAAAAAAGGCAAAGGGGTTGTTAGTGATGCGTTAGTGCATATTTTTAGGAAATTGATTAATACAGGGGAAGTGCCGTTAATGTGGAGGAAGGGAAATGTAGTTCCCATATTTAAGAAGGGAGATAGAGAATTAATGTCAAATTATCGACCCGTTAGCCTGACGTCAGTGGTAGGTAAATTATTGGAATCTGTTATTGCAAAAAACATAGGGAGCATCTTGAAAAGCATATTTTGGTAAATGATTCACAACATGGGTTCACCAAAGGTAAATCATGTCTCACTAAATATTGAGTTTTTATAGGAAAGTTTATGAAACGGCAGATAATGATGAGGATTATGATATAGTATACCTGGACTTTAGTAAGGCATTCGACAAGGTGCCACATGGTAGACTCTTAAATAAGGTTAAGGTTCATGGAATAGATGGGAAGGTTCTTCGTTGGATTAGATCCAGGCTAAGTAATAGGCAACAAAGTTAATGGTTCTAAATCTGAATGGGGGCGGGTAACGAGTGCGGTTCCACAAAGGTCTGTTTTGGGTCCATTACTATTTTTGATTTACATCAACGACTTGGATAGTGGGATTAGTAGTGATATCAGCAAGTTTGCGGATGATACTAAGGTAGGTAGGATTATTAAATCACAGTCTGATTTAAATATTTTGCAAGATGACTTAGATAAATTAAATGAGTGGGCAGATAGATGGCAGATGGAATTTAATATTGATAAGTGCAGCGTTATGAATGTCGGTAGGAAATATCCTGGTAATATGTACACCATACACAATGTATCGCTGAAAAGATCAGAGGGTGAGAAAAATCTGGGAGTGCAGGTAAGCTCAGACCTCCGTCCTAGGAATCAATTTATTGAGGCTAGAAATCGAACCAACAGGGCGTTAGAATTTATTACCAGCAGTGTTAAAATTAGAAGTGCTGAGGTTATTCTAAAGCTTTATT
>JACEEZ010005345.1:137500-140000 GCA_016584305.1 Chionoecetes opilio | reverse complement strand
ACCCCAAATATCTCCCAACACATGAGAGAGAGAGAGCGAGAGAGAGAGAGAGAGAGAGAGAGAGAGAGAGAGAGAGAGAGAGAGAGAGAGAGAGAGAGAGAGAGAGAGAGAGAGAGAGAAGAGAGAGGAGAAAGAATAGGATGAGGAAGCATAAGTAAAGAAACAAGGAACGGTAACACACGAAAACAAAATACAAAACGATGGGAAAACAATGAACGTCTCACTCCCTGTCCCGGATAGAAAAGGATCCTTCCACACATATACGTACACTTCAAGACAAAATGAACAAAACACGCAATCACAAAAAAAACAATCAAGGCGTTGGTGGATCCCTTGCAAGCGGAGGAACAATTTCACGTAGTTGCTTGCAAGATCAAGGAGTAAAACTCATCCAACGGGTAGGATTTTTTTCTTCAAATCTTCAATTTCAGTGCCTACAATTTACATATATACAGCGTTTATTTTTACTCCCCACTCGCTCTTGCACAATGCTTTTTAATGCGTCTCTATTTTTCATTATTTTTTCGTGGCTTAGCTGTCTGATAGTGGAATGGAGGAAAGAAAAAAAATATTAATGCAGAGCAGTGATTATGATCTGAAAATATGTTTGAGTTAAAAAAAAAAAAGTAAAACACGAATACGTAGAATAATAATTAATTCCGAAAAAAATAATTACACGCATACATTAGCAACAAAATGCTGATAATGTAATGCTAAAAAGAGAGAGAGAGAGAGAGAGAGAGAGAGAGAGAGAGAGAGAGAGAGAAGAGAGAGAGAGAGAGAGAGAGAGAGAGAGAGAGAGAGAGAGAGAGACGCACAATTAGTGGCATGAGTCGCACAATTAATGGCATCGAAAGATTACACTGTACAAAATTACAAAGCTCAGAAGGGGAGAGTGGGCCAATAATGTGTCTTGTTAATTTTTTTTTTTTACGTTGGAGCCTAGAGCGCCTGTAGGCTATTTTTTCTTTTTTTGGGCTCAGGTGGTTGGCCCTGCACATTCTGGAGAGTCTTGATGTCGGTCGCTCTCGATCGTTGGTGGCGCAGGCTGGATTTGTATTGTGATACCTGTGGTCTTAGGTGAAGATCCCGTATTCTGTGATGTTCGTATCCTCAGTCAGGCTCATGCTGCCACCTGGTGTTTCCTCCGTCGCACTCTCACTCGAAAGAACAGTTATAGCAGCATGCGGGTTTCTTCAGCCAGTCGACGATGGATTTGACAGTTGCTCCTTGGGCGGACTGAGCTCGGGACCTTCTGCTCCCCTACCTGGCACGTGTAAACCGCATTAAAGAAGGTCGAAAGAGTTGCCCTTGGCAGGATTTAACTCGGGACATTGAGCTCACCACTCCAAGACGCTAACCACTCGGCCACCGCCTCCCCCAAATTTATCATACACTGCTGTGGTTTTCCAACACCAAAACAAGACTGATTAATGGTAGTTGATGTTAATGTTGATATTGATGTTGATGTTGATGTTGTTGTTGTTGTTGTAGCAGTAGTAGTAGCAGTAGTAGTAGTAGTAGTATAAGTAGTAGTAGTAGTAGTAGTTGTGGAAGTAAAAATCGTGAAGGGTAGAAGACTTGCCGGTACTTCGATTTACCCGTCGCACAGTTCATCGACCGGGCGGGTAGCAAGAGCGTTCTCGCAGCGGTGGTGTTCACACTCCGAGAAAAGGCTGGCAAACCGGCTGCATATTACTGCACGGAGTTGGTGTTCCGGGACCCGGCGCTATATGCGTGGTGAATCTTGACAGCGATAGGGAGAGCGGGTTGACAGTGAGAGAGGCTAGTTGTGTTGTGCCCAAGTGAGGAAGTGTTTGAACAATGCGTGCGTGCGTGCGTGCGTACTTTCGTGCGTGCGTGCGGGCAGGCGTGCGTGCGGGCAGGCGTGCGTGCGGGCAGGCGTGCGTGCGGGCAGGCGTGCGTGCGGGCAGGTGTGTGTGTGTGTGTGCGTGTGCGTGTGCGTGTGCGTGTGCGTGTGCGTGTGCGTGTGCGTGTGTGTGTTGTGTGTGTGTGTGTGTTAAATTAAACAGTTCCAAAGACGGTATTGCAGATCTGAACTAGACTTAATTAAGAAAGGTAACTTTGATTGCATTTGCCAGCTGGAATGGAGGAACGCTGCTTCGGCTGTGTATATATATTATGTATTTCCTACACGTGTGCTACACATTAATGCCCTTGAAGCCACGAGCTGCACTGTTTGACCTTGACTGTTGGAGAGCCAGGAAACTGCAGCCTCAGGCCACAAGTTCGGATAACGAGTCAACAGTCTTCCTGGTTTCGTCCGATGTGAATGTTGAAGGAAGTAAAATATTTGCAGAGCTACAACAAAGCAGTGATGAATGTGTCAAGGATTTCGCTGCAGCTTTTATAAGTTCGTCAGCAGCGAGGAGGGTAAGCGCCTTGCTAACTATGCTAGGGTATCATAAATGATACCTGCTCGTGCTTGTGCTCGCATACTTACCTTTGTGCAATGGTGCACCAGCCAGGACATGATGGC
>JACEEZ010005345.1:112500-120000 GCA_016584305.1 Chionoecetes opilio | reverse complement strand
ATTCACTGCGGGGTGGGACTAGGGGTTTGGATTTTTAAAGAAACAGCCCATCTGTTCCGCTCGCCGGGGATCGACCCGGACTTCTCGGTTGGAAACCGAGGTGCTTACCCTACACTACAGATACCCTCCCTACACTACGGAGTACCCTACGGAGTGTGTGTGTGTGTGTGTGTGCGCTGTGTGTGTGTGTGTGTGTGTGTTGTAGCACTGGGTGTGTGTGTGTGTGTGGTACTGTGTGTGCGTGGGCGTGTGTGTTGGTGGTGTGTGTGTGTGTGTGTGTGTGTGTGTACTGTGGGTGTTGTGATGTGTGGGTGTTGTTGTGTGTGTGGTGGGTGTGTGGGTGTGTGTTGTTGTACTGGTGTGTGCGTGTGTGTGTGTGACTGTGTGTGAGTGTGTGTGTGGTGTGTGTGGTGTGTGTGTGTGGTGTTGTGTGTGTGTGTGTGTGTGGTGTGTGTTGTGTGTGTGTGTGTGTGTGTGTGGTGTGTGGGTGTGTGTGTGTGTGTGTAGTGTGTGGTGTGTGTGTGTGTGTGTCATAGGGGAAGGCTACTGTTTTTATTGTTGTTGTTACTAGTGTTGTTCGTAATGGTGGTGGTATGTATGTATTAATGTTTGATAGTGGATATATAGTAGTAGTAGTAGTTGTAGTAGTAGTAGCAGTTGTTGTTGCTGTTGTTGTTGCTGTTGCTGCTGCTGTTGGTGGTGGTAGCCCCAGTAAGTGCATCTAAATCCGCCCTCCTTAAAAAGAAACACCACATTTTTCTTGTAAACGAAATATTTTAGTTACATATGAATATGAAGCGCTAATGGAAACTCGTATTGCACGCCAAGATAGGTAAATGAACAACTGAAAAATATAAGGAGCAGGACGAAGTGGAGGAGGAGGAGAAGGAGGGGTATATACAACAACAAAATAATTACATACAATAACTTAAAAGTAGCGTAAACAAGACGGTTGTATATATGGATCAGTTGCTTTCATGACTAGCAATGAAATGAGAAAGAAAGACAGAGACAGAGACAGAGACAGAGACAGAGACAGAGACAGAGACAGAGACAGAGACAGAGACAGAGACAGAGACAGAGACAGAGACAGAGACAGAGACAGAGACATTTTTTTTTTTTCTGACAGAGACAGGAGAGAGAGAGAGAGAGAGATGAGAGAGAGAGAGAGGAGAGAGAGAGGGAGAGAGAGAGAGAGAGAGAGAGAGAGGAGAGAGAGCGAGATAAGAAAACAAGAAAGAAAATATACATATATAAAGCAAAATGCAAAAAAATTTAGATAACTAACTAAAAGGCCGAGTTACGAGAACTATTGATGAAATGCAGACCTTCTAGGTGAAACACATAAAAAAATGTTAATCAGGTATAAAAAACACCAGAAAGAACGTGAAACAAGCACCATAACAGAGAAGAAACCAAATATGAGTACAGGGAAGAAAGAAGTCCTCAAGAAAAGGAATACACCAGGTAGTACAAAAGGCAAGTAAAAACCAGTAACAGGGGAAAAGTATCAGGTGTACAAGAAAGTACCATTTTAAGGAAAATTAACGAGACCCTGTTGTTGAAGGCTGGAAGAGCGCCGCATTGAAGGTGGACTGCGGTATGTAATTAGTAGAACAGAGTGCGAGTAAGAATGAGAGTGAGGGAAGGAGGGATTCTTGGGGAGGGAGGCATAGGACGGTGAGAAAAATAGACGGAGAGGGAGGGAGGGCATGACGGGAAGAGGGAGGGAGGGATGGGAAGGAGATTGTGGGAACTAGGGAAGGGAAGGGAAAATATAAAGGGTCAGATATGAGTAGAGAGGAGAAGAGAGAGGAGAGAGAGAGAGAGAGAGAGAGGAGGAGATAGAAGAGGAGAGAGAGAGAGAGAGAGAGGAGAGAGCGAGAGAGGAGATGAGAGAGAGAGGCGAGAGAGTAGAGAGAGGACGAGAGAGAGGAGAGAGAGAGAGAGAGAGAGAGAGAGAGAGAGAGAGATAAGAATTGAGGAACGAGAGAGACAGAGAGAAGAGAGAGATTAGAGAAGAGAGAGAGAGAGAAGAGAGAAGAGAGACACGGAGAAGAGAGAGAGAGAGAGAGAGGAGAGGAGAGAGAGAGAGAGGAGAGAGAGAGAGAGAGAGAGAGAGGGGAGCATGAGTGGGAAGAATAACGGGTTGTGAGGCAGATAGATACAGAACAGGAATAGGGGGGGGGGGGCACTCAGTAGGAGCGAATACCTCGCCCGAATATTTCATGAATATCTTCATGCCATTGCAAAACAGTTGTTATTCGAATTCATAAAAAAAGTACAAAAAAACGAGTAATTTTTTTTTTAAGTAAAACAAAAGTATTTTATCATTATATAGATATATATATTATATAATATTTTTTTTTTATATATATAATAATTAATATATATATATATATTATATATATAAATATATATATATATTATATATTATATATATATATATATATATATTATATTTATCTATATATATATATATATATATATCTAGTATATATAGATATATATATATTATACTATATATATATATATATATAATATATATACTATATATATATATATATATATAATATATGTGCAACTCAGTATGAGCGCCTACCGCCGCGCCGAATATTTATCAATAGGTTGCCATGGCAACAGTTATCAATCGATTTCATCAAAAAATAAATGATTTATTCCTTATACCAAATAGACTTGGTATACCGAGTTTGGTCCAAATCTATAGTACTTTTGAGAGATCCTGTACACTAACAAACAGACAGTACAGACAGTCTCGGGTGAAAACATATAACCCCTCCAACTTCGTTGCGGAGGTGTAAAAAACAGACACATTCTCTCTCTATCTTATCTCTATCTATATCTCTCTCATATCTCTCTCTACTCTCTCTCTCTCTATCTCCTTCTCTCTCGCTTCTATCCTCTCTCTCTCTCTCTCTCTCTCTCTCTCTCTCTCTTCTTCTCTCTCTCTCTCTCTCCTCTCTCTCTCTCTCTCTCTCTCTCTCTCTCTTCTCTCTCTCTATCTCTCTCTTCAAGTCAAAGTCAAAGTCCCAAAAGTCAAGTCAAAGTCCAAAATTGTTTATTGCCCATCTTTAACCGAAGAAAATTAACATTTCACAAATACAGGCAGAGCTCTTTTTCTTTTAATGTAAACATTTTAAGAGCTCCAAAAAAAATCTACGTAAATTTCAATAATTACCTAGGGCACATAATCTAATATAAATGCATACGTACCTATTCATACTGTAAACCATATCTGGTTTTTCATAGAGTTAGGAAGTATTGTATACGCATATTCACATAAATCACAAAACCAACAACATACACACAAAACATATACAAATATTATACATACAAAACATAATACACGTACGCGCACGTAAACATACAAATACAACATACTATGCACATATACATACATACACATACACACATAGCATAACAAATACACACATATACATACATATACATACATTCCACATACACATACATACACACACTATAACGTATACACCACACACAAATACATATACACCACGTTACTTAATATACATTATCACACTGGTGTTTGTGCTGCTTGTTGTAGATTTATATCATATTTTTATTTTTTTATATACACATACATAAAATGTATATAAATAAACTAAGGCTGCAGCAAAAACATACTTCCTCATTTAAATCATATTACTCATTACAAAGCTATTACTCATGATATCAAAAAACAGTAACGAATAATTACATCCGTTTCGAAGATATTTTTTTTGCTTTTATCTTTAAAAGGAAACACAGTTGTTTGTATTCATGCGAGATACTCCGGCAGTTATTCCATAGAGACAGCATGCGTATGTTAGAATCTCCTTCTAGCTTCTGATTCGTGGTCGTGGAGGTCTTAACCCATGTTATTGTTCCTTAAATTAAAATTTTGGAACCATTAGATCCTACAAAATCAATGACTGTGAGAGTTATTAGCTGAAGATATACAAACTTTAACAATTCTAGCTTATGAATATCCTGAAACTTTATACACCATGTTCAACGAAGTAAGTTGTCCTGTCTGTGTGGAGCCAACGTCCTACCCCTGAAAATCATCCTAAAATCGACCCTTTTTTGTAGCCAGTTAAATACGGCTTGTAATATAGTTTTTAAACCTGACGCCCCAAATAAGATTACAATATTGGTAAGAAGGTAAGGTAGGATTATATCAAACAAAACGTAATACAATATGATTTAAGGTTTCTTTTAACAAATTATTTTTAATTTTATATATAATTCCTAACGACCTCGTAATTTTACTATTAATATAGTTCAACATGCTCCTTCCCAGAATAAATTTTCATCAGATCATAATTCCTAAAAATTTTGTTGAAGAGAAACATCATTGAATATCACAGTTTGCAATTTTTACTGAGGTGTGTTGCTAATACTTTTATTCCCTGCAAATATAATGAAGTGGGTTTTGTTAATTTATTGAAAGTCTGGAAAGTCTGTTAGTTAAAACCAATTTGCTACATTATTTAGTTCTGATTAACCAGATTCTCAATGGGGTGCAGATCAGGTCAGAATGGTAAAGAGTTGTGTCATCAGCGACAGATAAAATTCAATAGGACGAAGAACTGGTGATGTCATTAATAAAATAACAGAAACAAAGAGGTCCGAGGTGAGCTCTCTCTCTCTCTCCTCTTCCTCTACTCTCTCTCTCTCTCTCTCTCTCTCTCTCTCTCTCCTCTACTCTCTCTCTCTCCTATCTCCTCTCTCTCTCTCTCCTTCTATCTCTCTCCTCTCTCTGCTCTCTCTCTCTCTCTCTCTCTCTCTTCTCTCTCCTCTCTCTCTCTCTCTCTCTCCTCTCTCCTCTCTCTCTCTCTCTCTCTCTCTCTCTCCTCTCTCTCTCTCTCTCTCATCTCTCTCTCTCTCGCTCTTCTCTCTCTCTCTCTCCTCTCTCTCTCTCTCTCTCGCCTATGTAAACCAATATAACCGGTGCCGATGCTGTTGCTGTATTTTTGTTTTCTTTTATTTATGTTAGCGTTGTGTTTGTTCTTATTAGAGTAGTAGTAGTAGTAGTAGTAGAGTAGTAGTAGAGTAGTAGTAGTAGTAGTAGAAATAGTAGTAGTGGTAATAGCGGTGGTGTTGGTGGCAATAAAAACATGATAAAAGAGAAAGAATAAGAACAAAAAAATAACGTAAGCGACGAACGAATGGTAAGTTATAAAAGAACAAAATAATATGAACGAGGAAAAACACTAACCAGAAAAGAACAACAAAACTAAAAAGGAGAGAGCGACTTAAAGATGAGGAGGAGAGGAAGGAAGAAGACAATAAGTGATTATCAACAAAGACAGATGGAAGGGTGCAAACTAGGGTGGAGGGAAAGAGGAATATGAAACAAAAGAACACAAATTAAATATAGAAAAAAAAAATAGCACGGTGGTAGATAGAGCAAAAAACGGAATAATAAGAGAGGGGGAGACTAATGCACCTGCTCCTGCAACAAAGCGACTTAATTACAGGCAAGTCTGATGGGCTGCGCCGAAAGAACTGAGCCGTGACGAGGAATGGGATGCGAGCGGTAAATACTACGTGGCAGGACCGTAGAGCGCGATAGAGACCCCAGACGCAGTGGTCCACGATTGCCGCCTGCGAGGGTGGATGAAAGATGGATGAGCCGCGAGGGATGAGGCATTCCATAAGGGGAAAGTGGAGCGTGGATTTGTGAGTGATTGCCGCATTCAATAACACACACACACACACACACACACACACACACACACAGACACAGACACAGACACAGACACAGACACAGACACAGACACAGACACACACACACCACACACACACACACACACACACGCACACACCACAAACCACACCACACACACACACACACACACACACACACACACAAAAAAAAAAAATTATAACTGCGTGGAAACCAGCAAATTGAATTACTGAGGAAACAAACAAGGAATGACAAGGGACGCAAATGATGAATAGCATATTTAAGTAAGTAAATGGTAAATTAATTCATATGTAATGTCATCATGATTCAGTGCAGCGCATTTAACACTGCCATATTCAGATATTTGATGCAGGTATCATTCCGTCCAAGGCTGAAATATTTTTAGTAAATGGGAGAGCAAGAAAGGCGATTGACTAAAAACATCGTGAGCTCAGTGGTGCAGTGCATCAAACAGGCAATGGGTACGATCAGGACTACGCGGCTGTTAATATCCTGCTAAAAAGAGTTTATCGATACACTACAGTAAGTGACTGAAAGCTGCTTAGTATCAATTTGAAAAATGCGCTTAATTTACTCGGGAAATAATTTGTTGCATACGCACTCTTTTACTCTTTTAGCAATAATATATGAAGGTATTTCTCATATTGTTGAATAGCGACCGAGTTCATCCCTGGTGCCGAGGCCACCGCGCACACCACACACCCATGCACAATGTATGAGTAACAGCTAGTGTCCATCTTGCCACGTCAGCTGTTGTACTGGTAGAGGTTTACATCACAGCTCGAACAGTGTTACTAGTTACTCTTGTAAAATGACGACTGTTCCGCATTGAAGGGGTATAAAGATAGGGGAGTTGAAAAATGGGAAAAGGTATATTTAGCATTACACCATATTCAATACATGTAAAATATCAAGTTATGATCCGATTAACTTCTGCTCTTAAAATAGTGCGAACAATCCTTCAAGAGCCATGTTATCTATATGTTGCATTTCCAAATAGATATATGCATTTTTCACAGCCTTGAGTGGAGGGGATACTGTGATAAATCAATTACATCACACACTCCTCGTAGCAGGTCAGACTTGACACCTAACACGAACTTAAACAATAATGTGATTTTTATCCAACTTTTACCAAAAAATATTTCAATCATCAAAGTGAAGGAGACCAAGACGTAATTTGATATGATTATAATTATCTATAACGGCGATAATCCTATTTTTTGAATAATTTGTTCTAATCTCCAGAGGCAATAAATGTTTGCATAGACTTTAGATGGATCACGAACATTATCATTATGACATATGCCTTACCGACGCATCACATACCCATTCACGACCACATAGTGAGTTAGACGTGTTTAAAACTGACGTAATATTATATGACAACGAGGAAAAGATTAGCTATATAAGTGTTGTTAGGGAAACGTAGAGAAATACAACAGCACTGCGGGAGCTGTGGTGGTGCTGAGGTCAGTGTTTTAGGGAAGATAGACTCGTGAGGAAGACAAGACTGAGCGGCTCACAGGAAGGCAAACGAAACGGAGACAGGGTGGTATAATGAGACGTAGGGGCCTTGCGAGATATCGGGGTGATGCGCCGTGCTTATGTTTCCCTGCCGAAGGACACCTCAGCCTACTGATTAGAATTATGTATGTCTGTCATTTACACTACTCTCTCTCTCTCTCTCTCTCTCTCTTTCTCTCTCTTCTCTCCTTCCTCTCTCTCTCTCTCTATCTCTCTCTCTCTCTCTCTCTCTCTCTCTC
>JACEEZ010005345.1:105000-110000 GCA_016584305.1 Chionoecetes opilio | reverse complement strand
ATGTCACTCTCAACTTTGCTGGGTGGAATGTAAACATGAACAATATTAGGGAAAAATTAAAGAAAAAAGCTGAAAGGGGCTCACAATAACTAAGTGTAATGAAAATGTTGGAAGAAGGAGAGGGAAGGAGGCCAAAGGGAAATTATGGGGAACCGAATTTTTTAAGAGAAACCCGATAATCGAGGAAGGGGAAAGGATAAAAATTCAAAAAAAAAGAAGAAAAAGAAAGGGAGAGAGAGGAGAGGGGGAGAGAGAGAGGGAGGAGAGGAGAGAGGAGAGAAAAGGAGAGAGAGAGGAAGGAGAGGAGAGAGAGAAAGAGAGGGGAGAGAGGGGGAGGAGAAGAGAGAGAGAGGAGGAGAGAGGAGAGAGAGAAAAAAGAGAGGAGAGAGAGGGGAGGAGAGGGAGAGAGAAAAGAGGGGGAGAAAAAGGGAGGAAAAAGGGGGAGAGAGAGAGAGGAGAGAGAGAGAGAGAGGAGAGAGAGGAGAGAGGGGAAAGGGGAGAAAAGAGGAGAGGGGAAAAGGGAGAGAGGGGAAAGGGAAAGGAGAGAGAGAGGGGGGAAGAGAGAAGAAAAAGATGGAGATAAAGATAAGGATAAGATTTTCATCCTATCTAGACACTTTGCAAGTACCAACTACAGGTATTGACTATGCAAAGCACCGCCACGTCAGTATGAACTAGGCGGACTCGAACCCCTGACCGAATGCACAGGGACGCTGCAAAATTTCGAACTCACGTCTCTACCAACCTTGCCACCCTGACGGGCAGAGAGAGAGGGGAGAAGGAGAGAGAGAGAGAGAGAGAGAGAGACTTGTATAGAGACAGACAGTATTCACACCCTACTTATGGTTTATGATAAAATGTCTGGACACGAAATGGAAATAAAAACAATAGGACGCGACAATACTGTGTCAGAGGATTTCTTAGTGGAAAGATCTGGCTTGTTTTTTTTTTAAGGCGTTTATTGCTTTGCACTGAGCCATGGAAGGTGGAAGCCTGTTTCTACCTCTCACAACGTTATCTAGTCGAGAGGACTGTTACAATCCAACCGTATATGTCCGTATCATAGTTTTGAACAGTCACTCTTTGCGTGAGAGAAGTCATTACATTCAGACTTACTGGCATCGATCTGAGTAAAAAATTTGAGTATATTGAAATATTTTGTAGGTTTCAATCGAAATCAGCGTATCTTTGGAAGGAGTAAGATAGTTTTGTCTGTCTAACCTCGTATGACTTATTTGCAAGAAAATAATAACTTATGCATCACTACGTAGTACAGCACTACAGATACATTAGTACAGCGCAAGCCGCCCACGGCGGACTTTTTTGTTTCCCGGGGGGGTTTTGGGGGCTTCGGCCCACCAAACACGACTTTTCCCGATAGGCCCCCCTTTTAAAATTTCCTGAAATCTGGTGTAGAAAAAAAAATATGTATTAACGCCAACTATTTCCCTCACCCCCAACCATTCCCTCCCCCATTACCCCTACCCCCCCCCATTTATCACCCCTCCATCACCCCCCCCCCCATTTATCACCCCTTACCCCCACCCACACCATTCACTCACCCATTACCTCACCCCCCCCCTATTTCCTCAACCCCCCACCCCTCACCCCTAACCCATCATCCCCCCCCCATTCACTCACCCATTAACCCCCCCCATTCAACCCCTACCATCACCCTAATCAAAGGTTCCTCAATCGCGAACCCACTTTTTTTTTCAAAATTCTCGTAAAAGGCTATAAAAAATAAAAAAAATAAAATTAAAGTGATCGGAATCCCAAAATGGGCTTAAAAAGTGCCCCTGGTCGACCTAGTTCCAAAAAAATTGCCATATGATGGGGTTGCGTCACGGGGGGGAGCCTATACGGAACAACACACACACACACAACACACACTTTCGCTTATATTATTATAGATATTATGTCCGAAGCATGGGTGATGATCAAAATGACCTTTTTTTTCAGCGAGAATAAACAACTTATTCCCTTGTTGTGTGTAGCCTATGGCGCCATATCCTATTCATGGGGCTTTGATGGTAGTCCCCGAGGTTATAGAGGGCCATAATGGTTGGCCCTCGCCCGGGTGGGGCAGGGAGGAGTTTTATAGTGACGCCTTGTAGAGGTTTAGGCCCCCGGGCCCCCCCGGGGGGGTCCTTCCCCTGATTTGCCCAACCTCGGCGGGCCCCCCAAAATTTAAAGGGGTTGGGGGGGGATACGAAACCGCCCAGGGGACTTTTTAGCTCTCCCCTATTGGCCCCACCAAACAATTTAGATGGTTCTGAATAAAACAGAAAAAAAATTGTTTAGGCAAATTTTTTTTTTTGTTTTCCCCCTTTTTTTTTCTAAATTTTTTACCATTCCCATCAAACATCTATTATTTTACCATCACCCCTCTCACCCCTCCCCCCATCAACTCATATTCATCCTTATTTTTATTCCCAACACACCACCCACTCACAAAACCCGTCCCACCGGAACCCACATTTTCTTAACAGGGCAAGGTTTTAAGGAAAAATATTTTTCCCGGTTCGCCCGGGTTAAAGGCCCTGGTCGCTGTTCCCTGTGCTTGTGGTTACGGGGGGGGGTTGCGGCCACCCCCCCCCCTTTTTCTTTATTTTTGTTTGTCCGGCTGGTGGTGGTGTCCTGCAGCTCTTTTTCGCGGTTCACTTTTCTTTGTTGTGGTGCTTGGCGGCTTCCTTCTGAGGGCGTGTGTTGCCTCGGGGTGGGTCTGGGGGCCTGGTGGCTCCCGGGGGGTGCGGGGTTTTGTGCGCTTGTGAGGTAGTGCGCGCGGTCTCTGTGCTGCGGTGGGTTGTGGGGGTTGGGTCTTCGGCCTTGTGGGGGAAAGTTGCACGGGAGGGAAAAAACGTTCGCCGTCCTACTAGGAAAGGACAACAAAGGGGACTCAAAAACCGGGGCTCCTCTCCCTCCTTAAATGTCAGACTTTGGGCCAAATTTCCCCCTTCCCAATTAAAGGGTAAAGGGAAATTACATTCAAAAGGATCCAATTGTTTAATAAAAAGATTAAGCAAAATTCGTGTTTTGGGTTGGGGTTGGGGGTTTGGGTGTTATGTGCGGGTTTGATGTTCTTCGTTGGGTTAAAAATATTTTAAAAAAAAAAGAAAATCATAGTGTAAAGTAAGCACACTTATCGGTCCACACATTTTTATTTCTTTTTTATTAAGCAAAAAACCACCCGGAGGGGTCCACCACAGCCACCTTTACCTTTGCTGGGTCAGGGCCGGGCCCTTTCTTTTTTTGGAAAAACCCTTGCTGCCGGGGACACCGAACTTCTGGTTTGAACCCCCGTTGGTGGTTGCGGCGGGGGCCGGCGTGGCTAGCCGTGTTTTGCGCCCAGGCCCCGTCGGGGGATTCGCCCCCTCTCCTTTGGGGTGTGGTTTTTCTCTTTGTGGTGGTTGTGCTGCTGCTGGTTGTTTTGGTTAAAATTTGTTGTGTTTTTGGGGAACGATTTTTATGAAGGGTAGGGGAAAGGAAGTTGGGGCCCTGGGGATAGGAAAACAAAAAACAAAACAGCCCGGGGAGGGGTTGCCAAATGAAGGGAAGAGAAGGCCCCTTGGGGGTTTGGGGGTTTAAACCCCTTCGGGCCCAAACTCAATGATGGAGGAAAGATCTGCACCCGGAGGGATTCAAAACTCTTTGACGCCGAGTCACACTACTGGAAAGCTTGCACCCAGCGGGACTCGAACTCGGGTCGTTGAGCTCACCACTTCTAAGCTTCTAGACTTCTAGGCCCTAACCACTCGGCCACCACCTACCCATTTAAACAGTCTATATTTTAAATGCAAAAATTTCATGTAAATAAAGACCAGCATTGTATTCCATCAAAAAGTTTCGTGATTCTAATGCAAAATTGGTGTTGTGTGTTGTGTGTTGTGTGGTGTGTGTGTGTGTGTGTGTTGTGTGTGTGGTGTGTTTTGTGTGTGTGTTGTGTGTGCGTGTATGTATGTGGTGTATGGTGTGTGTGTATTCATCTAGTTGTATTCATCTATTTGTATTTTACGGGGCCCAGAGCAACGCTCTTTATGGCCCCTCTCCATATCAACATTCTTATAATCATCCTTAGTTCTTAGTGTTGGCTGAAGCCAAAACACCACCCCGGGGAGGCGGGTCACAAACCAGCTAACACCCGGGTACCATTCATGCTGGGGGTGGACAGGGGCTCGGGTTTTAAGGAAACAACCCATCTGTTTCCCCTCCGCCCGGGGATCGAGCCCGGGACTTCTCGGTTTAGAAGCGTGCGTGCGTGCGTGCGTGCGTGCGTGCGTGCGTGCGTGCGTGCGTGCGTGCGTGCGTGCGTGCGTGCGTGCGTGCGTGCGTGCGGGGCTGCGTGCGGCGTGGTGCGTGCGTGCGTGCGTGCGTGCGTGCGTGCGTGCGTGCGTGCGTGCGTGCGTGCGTGTGTGTGTGTGTGTGTGTGTGTCTGTCTCTGTGTGTGTGTGTGTGTGTGTGTGCACAGAGGTATGGGAAGAGGAGAAGCAGTTCGTCCGTCCTTCTGAGGATAGGAACACAAACAAACCAGCATCTCGTAACCGGAGGCCTCGCATCTCCCTGCCTTACCTGTCAACTTTTGTAACCGAGAAGAAAATATTTATCCTTCGTTCTGCACAAGGTTTGAAGGGGTAAAGGGCACGGGGCTTGACATTCCACCATAAGGGTTCATTGTTTAGATTAAAGAGAAAAAACTGGAAAACGCAATTACAGTAAAAGCCTTATAACTCGGCACGATAGGGGCTCTGGCCCTTGCCGAGTTATTCAATGTGCCGAGTTATGCAATGTCCTCCTCCGATATGGGTATAAAAAAATAAAAAAAATAAAAAAATAAAAAAATAAAGTAAATACAGTAGTGTAAAAGCATAAAAGCTACACTTATCAGTGAACGGGCAGCAATGTGCTGGATTTGCTATCAAACTCAGCACAAATAGCACGCATGGACGCATCTGCATCCATCATTGCCAGCACTTTCACCTTTGCCTGCAGGCTCAGGGCCT
>JACEEZ010005345.1:72500-95000 GCA_016584305.1 Chionoecetes opilio | reverse complement strand
ACGTCAAATTGCCTCAGCCACGAGCCTCGTGGGCGCACCCTTGGCCTCCTCCACGCCAGATAGTCTCTTACAGATACAACCCGATGGGAAGGATCGGTTTCAGGGTAGCGTGCCATATGCTCATATAGCCGAAGTTGGCGCTGACGGACTATGCAGATAGTACGCCTCGATTCAGTATCACGGTGCAATCGCTGATTTGACACGTAATCATCCCAGCGATACCCCATGATTCAGCGAAGACACTTATTACTAAAGGCATCGATTCGCCTCTTCAAGTCGCTATTTAGTGTCCATGTCTCACAACCATAGAGTATAAGACAGGGATCACAAGCGACTTAAAAATCCGGATCTTTGTCCTCCTGCACAGGTACCGACAAAGCCAAATACTCGTGCTGAGAGAGTCCATAACATCGTTGGCTATGCAAATCCGCCGTAAAACTTCTTGACGTGATCCGCCAGCATTATGGACTGCGCTACCAAGGTATGTAAAACTTTCCAAGATCTCAATGTCCTCGCCGCACGCATGAACAAACTGTAATGTTTCATCTAGTAAGCCTCCAAACACCTGGACCTTGGTCTTGAGCCAGAAGACCTCAAATCCCAAAGGATTTGCCTCCTCGTGCAGCGCATCGAGAGCCATCACCAGGACCTCCAGTGACTCAGCAAGGAGTACTGCATCAGCGGCCAAAATAAAGTCAGTGATCCTGGTGTTGCCGAGGGATGCTCCAAAATCATTTTGATCTACAACTTTGTCCAATACCCAGTCCATACAAGCGTTGAAAAGGGATGGGGGCAAGGACGCACCCTTTCCTCACTCCTGTATTAATATAAAAAAGCTGGATACACTTCCCTCGCACATCACAATTCTATCAGTCCCAGAGAACAGGATTGCTGTGGCCATCAAAAAATCAATTTGATCAAAGAGGGAGATTCACTGGTGGGCAAGCAGCGTTCTCATTCTCTGGACGGTGCGAGTAGCCGCGTAAAAATCGTGTTCAAAATTGAGAGTTTGCAGACATTTTTGCGTTTGCGGAAGTGCTTCCGCAAGCGCAAATCCCCAAACATTTACACTTCCGCAAATCTGCAAACGAATTGGGACTTCCGCAATTTGCGGAAGTTGCGGTCTGCGGAAGTGTTTGCGGAAGTGCCCATCTCTGATGTGTGTGTGTGTGTGTGTGTGTGTGTGTGTGTGTGTGTGTGTGTGTGTGTGTGTGTGTGTTGTGGGGTGTGTGTGTGTGTGTGTGTGTGTGTGTTGTGTGTGTGTGTGTGTGTGTGTGTGTGTGTGTGTGTGTGTGTGTGTGTGTGTGTGTGTGTGTGTGTGTGTGTGTGTGTGTGTGTGTGTGTGTGTGTGTGTGTGTGTGTGTGTGTGTGTGTGTGTGTGTGTGTGTGTGTGTGTGTGTGTGTGTGTGTGTGTGTGTGTGTGTGTGTGGTGTGTGTGTGTGTGTGGTGTGTGTGTGTGTGTGTGTGTGTGTGTGTGTGGTGTGTGTGTGGTGTGTGTGTGTGTGTGTGTGTGTGTGTGTGTGTGTGTGTGTGTGTGTGTGTGTGTGTGTGTGTGTGTGTGTGTGTTGTGTGTGTGTGTGTGTGTGTGTGGTGTGTGTGTGTGTGTGTGTGTGTGTGTGTGTGTGTGTGTGTGTGTGGTGTGTGTGTGTGGTGGGGTGTGTGGTGTGTGTGTGTGTGTGTGTTTGACTATATTTACGAAGAGTGATTGGATATTGAATATTGAAGGATCAATCAATAATTGGGGGCATACGCCGGCGGACGCGTCGCCTCATCCGCCCTACGACGCCACTCCCGGGGGTCACGACGCGCGAGTCACCATGCAGGCTCCTTTCCCATACCAAGCAGCTCTCGACAAAAAACATCAACTTGCCCCAGCCACGTGCCTTGTGGGCGCCCCCTTGGTCTCCTCCACGTCTGATTGTCTCTTACAGATACAATCCGATGGGAAGGATCGGTTTCAGTGTAGCGTGCCACATGCCCATATAGCCGAAGTTGGCGCTAACGGACTATGCAAGTAATAGGCCTCGATTCAGTCTCACGGTGCAATCGCTGATTTTACACGTAATCATCCCAGTGATACTCCATGATTCTGCGAAGACACTTATTTCCAAAGGCATTGATTCGTCTCTTCAAGTTGCTATTTAGTGTCCATGTCTCACAACCATAGAGTAAGACAGGGATCACAAGCGATTTGAAGATCCGGATCTTTGTCCTCCTGCACAGGTATCGACAACGCCAAATACTTCTGCTGAGCGAGTCCATAACACCGTGGGCTATGACAATCCGCCGTAAGACTTCTTGACGTGACCCATTGTCATTATGGACTGCGCTACCAAGGTATGTAAAACTTTTCAAGATCTCAATGTCCTCGCCGCTTGCATGAACAGACTGTACTGTTTCATCTAGTAAGCCTTCAAACACCTGGACCTTGGTCTGAAGCCAGGAGACCTCAAGTCCCAAAGGCTTTGCCTCATCGTGCAGTGCCTCGAGAGCCATCACCAGGACCTCCAGCGACTCAGCAAAGATTACTGCATCATCGGCAAAAACAAGATCAGTGATCTTGGTGTTGCCGAAGGATGCTCCACAATCCCTTTGATCTACAACTTTGCCCAATACCCAGTCCATACAAGTATTGAAAAGTGATGGGGCAAGGACGCACCCTTGCCTCACTCCTGTATTCACAGGAAAAAAGCTGGATACACCTCCCCCCACACTTCACAGCACTCCCATTCTCAGAGTACATACCATTCATCACACCAAAAATTGAAGGATGAGTGCCTCATATCTGCAAGAATGCACAATGGACAAGAAAAACCGTACAACCTTATAAGAATTCTAAAGACAAAGGAATCGTCAATAATTTTCACATTTTGAAAATGTTGAAGTACCTAACTGAAAGAACTACGTATCGAGTAACAATATATATATTGAAAGTTTCAAACTTCTTGTGCATCGCGGATATCCTGGGGACCCACGCAAAGTTGTCATTTGTTAAGGGAGAGTTTCAGCTCCTGCACGCCACCACAGTCTCTACCACCACCCATTCTCGTCCTCTCTAGACTGCTGCCTTACACCCCTCCCATGCTTCGCGTTACTGCACGTGTGTCTTCCTCGCCTAGGATAGCACGCTCCTGCCTCCTTCTCATCTTCGCTCTGCAATACATAACAGCTACGCTTGTGAACCATTCTGGTTGCCGAAATATAGACGGTGGTGTGTGCAATCACTGTGCATGTCTATTCCATTACACAAACTTGGTTTACATAAAAGACAAAGCCGTAATGTTATCTTTAAAAGACAGAACATTTATTTCACGGAAGGATATTCATGACTCTCTATCACGACGTGCTTATCTATCTTGATCTTATTTCCCAGTCCTCCCCGGTCGTAAAACAGGTCAGGAAAAACCTTGTGACGCGGTTGAATCTATGACCATGTCGCGAGAGGGACACCTGAGAGATATTACCTGCAGCTCGCCTTCAGGTTGTCTCCAAGACTTATTCATCACTCCCTTATCTCAGATGTGAACGATGATAATGAGACATGTTTTACGATATATACTCATCAACTTAAGTATATAAATAGTTACCAATGCGTATCTTCTACATTTACGTATATACATAAACAAAGAAAACTAGACCATTTCACCATTTACCATTTCACAGACACAATTGAGAACAGGCATAGCAAGCCATTAGGAACTTGTTAAGACATATAGGGAACGTAGAAGGCACAGAAGTAAAGGGCAAACGTCTACCAGCTGCTAAAATATTGACAAAGAGACGGAGAGAGGCGAGTACGTTCCTTCCTCAGGAGCGACGCCTCATCCGGCATGTGGCACCCGGCGGCTCTGGTCTCTTCCCTTATGCATCTCGTTTCTGACACAGCGGCAACACGAGTCGATAACACTGTATCATTTGGCCTCAAGAAAAAGAGAAAGAAAAAGAAAAAAAAGTGATGTGTTGCGGAAAGGTATAACAGGAGGAGCAAAATGAAAGAGGAAGAAACATAAACTTGGTGAGAAAAAAGTACAGGTAGAGAATTGGATGGTCTTTACATCTTATAAATTACGATAAGGTGGCGTGTTCAGAATTCTACTTTATATAAAGAGGGTACAGTATAATGGAATACAGGAGAAAGAGAAGAAAAATACTTGGTTAAACGAGGAATGACGTGGTAAGAGGGAAATGAAAAAAAGAGGAAGAACAAGAGAAAGAGGAGGAGGAAAACGAATACCGAGGAAGAAGGGGAGGATGGAAAAAGTGGTAAAACCTTTTGTTAAATGCAAGAGAGGAAAACGGGGTGCAAACATACACGGAAAAAGTAAAAAGAGTGAGGCGCTTTAACAGAATGACATTGTGTTCTAAGGAAACCATACCAATACCAAGAACAGATACATATCAAGTACCAAATTAATTAAAACAACAGCGATAAATTGAAATAAGAAAGGGAGACACAGACATGTAGATAATTAAGACATGGACGGAAGCAGAGAATGAGGACACAGATAATGCGTACAAACA
The DNA here is from genome assembly GCA_016584305.1 of Chionoecetes opilio. Taxonomy (NCBI): domain Eukaryota; kingdom Metazoa; phylum Arthropoda; class Malacostraca; order Decapoda; family Majidae; genus Chionoecetes; species Chionoecetes opilio. The sequence continues at coordinate 90,479 of JACEEZ010005345.1, read as the reverse complement.
GACATATAATCAATGATACAACGTACAAAGCATTGCAAGGCACGGCAGACAAGCCCACCTGAGGAGACAGCTGCATATGTGAACCTGACTCATCTGTCACGCTTCTCCCAGCGAAATATGGGGTCATGCACGGGGAGTTACTCAGCGTAACACGGCCGGGAGGAGGAAGAGGAGGCGGAGGTATCTGCTGAACTAAATCTAATGGCAAAATACGAGTGGTAAAACAGGATACTACATAACAAGTCTCCTCCCCACCCTCCTCTCCCTATGGCGACTTACCAGCAGGAACAGTCAAAAGGAAGCAAGGAGGTTGATATTTCACAGTGAAGAATGAAAAAGGGAAATACTAAGTTAAGCTACCACTATATAGTACTGGTGGATCCTGTAGTAGGTGGAGAGTAACGTAAATTATATTTTGACTGTGCTGCCGTGACACATCTAAGTTGACGGTTAGGAAAACAAAGTTAATAAACACCAGCTTCTTTGAAATTAGTATATAATTGAGGCTTGAAGCTATCCATAGCTTTCAAGTTAAATATTGAGGCCGAGAGTGTTCCAATATTCAACAGCACAAAGACTAAAAAACACTTTTCCTGTAAATATGTTACAGCTTTCTTCCTATAATTTATGGTCGTTGCCTCGTTTTGTGATATAGTTCAAATACTGTAGTCTTTCTGGATCAACTGTGTCGATTTTTTTTCGGTATCTTGAAAAAAACACATCAAATGGTTCTCCCCAAATATGTTGCTTGTGTTGATGGAGCATGTCATAACATGTTTCGTACGAGGGTGAGGCTAGGTTCATCTCGTTCTTTGTCTTGCAACACGTGGATCCTGGTCGTGGTACCAACGCTAATGCCACAAATTTCTGCCTCTACTCTGATCCTTCTCCTGACAAGATGAAAGTCTACATTACTGGCAAACTTATCATGTACTTCAACAATCTTGACTCTAAACTTTGTATCTTACTTAATACACATACATACTGTCCTATTGCCTCCTCTAGCCCCACTACCCTGAAAAGTTTCCAAAACCGAACTTATATCTACCTTCCATTTCAAAGTTGGCGGTTTTGTCGGGCCTGCCTGATACTGCTATTATGTAGGTATGTATACCTGTCTGTCTATATGCCTGTGTTTCTGTCCGTATACCCTTTCAATATATTTGCTTGTCTCTCTCTAAGTATCTGTCTATCTCTGCCTGTCTCCCTGTCCATATATCTGTCTGTATGCCTGTCTGTTTATGCTGACCAAGGATTATATATTTTGTCCCGAGGGAACAATTAATTTATCGACCAATACTATACAACACACAATGCTGGGCAAAGCGTAGCAACCGGATGCAATTACATATTACTAATTAAAAGATTTTTACATTATGGATTACATGAATAGGTGAGGGAAGTGGGTGGAAACGTTTCGTAAAAAAAGCATTTATTATAACCTCATTATGTTCAAGCTGAACTAATTAATTACACTGACTCATATCCCGTCATAGGCAAAATTGCACCTTAAAGACAGTAATATGACTGATACTTTATGTTTATTATAGGTGGCCGGGACAAACCACTGAGCTTGTCTGTTAAAAGACTCCTAAAGTTACGGAGGTAAAGCTTATTTACAAGCCTGACTCAACCCTCTACGGTATTTTTTGGAGGCTGTCACAGATTGTAATATTCAGGCGTGAGGGTGTTGGGAAAATGTGACATGAATGATGACTGTAAGATTTCACCCTGCAGTACGAGATAAGATAAGATACTTTGATTCTATCTTCAATTTTTTTTTTTTTTTTTTTTTTGCAAAAAATTCAAGTTTCTTTAGAAATATAAGTATCTTTTGTAGCGTATTTTGCTTTTTCTTCGATGCCACCCCAGTTATAAGGGTGCTGGTCATTTGTATGAAAATAATAACTATAACAATGAGTTTCATCATTGGATTTTATTATTGTCATTACTATTACTACTGTCATTACGTAGTAATGTAGTATCAATATTATTATCATCATTATTATAAATATTTATTTTCTATCAATTTAATTATCATTATTTTTATTGTTATTATTATTATCAGAAGAAAAAGAAAAAGAAAGAAGAAGAAAAAGAAGAAGAGGTAAAAGAAGATGATTAATATGAAAAGGAAGAAGAATGGAGAGAAATACGAGACGTCTGAGACAATCACGAAACTTGACAAGCGAACAAAACCATAAAACTCCGAGGAAGGGGAAAGGAAAGCCAAAGTGGTTTGAAGCGGAGGACAAAATTAAGAACTACCATCGTAACAAATGAAGTTGAGAGGAACTTAATGGTTTAGAATACAGAAAGGGGAAGGAATCTAGGGAAAGAAGGTTAAAAAAAAATCTATAATAAATCAGTTATGAATGATTGGAAAGCTAACAAGTTCTACGTATGAAAATATAAATTATTATATTAAACACACCAACATAAAGTTAAAATATGAATTGAGAGGAAGAAAACGTAATAGTTGAATACAGAAAATAAGTGTATCACGAATGAATACAATGCAATTTGTAAATACGGATAAATGAAATACTTTGAAAAATGTCGCAAAATGGAAAGGAGAGCTCGATGTAGGAATGCAAACTCAAAAGGTTTTATTAAAAGAAGCAATCGACCTACAATAACCATAAGACGCTTGCCCTTGTATCTGAGATGAAAAGGACAGGACAAAGAGAAGAAGACAAGAAGTATATGAGGGAGGTATAAAGATGGGGCGAATGAGGAGGAAGGAAAGGTTAAATGTTGGAGATGATAATAACACACACACACACACACACACACACACACACACACACACACAGACACAGACACAGACACAGACACAGACACAGACACAGACACAGACACAGACGCACAACGCACACGCACACGCACACGCACACGCACACGCACACACACACACACACACACACACACACACACACACACACACACACACACACACACACACATTAAAGATAAGATGCTAGAGCAGGAGGGAAGGAACAAGACCAAAAAAGCATTAACATTACTACACATCGCTTGCATGATGAAGAGTCAACCACTTGACGTTCATCCACGATTACATCCATCATCCACGTAAATAAGAAGTCAACACTTATAGTTATGTCCAGGATTAGTGTCCCTGCAGCAAGCATCATCATCATCATCACAACCACCAACGTCACCACTACCATAATGACACTCACCATCATCCATCATCACAACCATCTCTTACTCCTCACCACCACAACCACCACCTTCCCTTCTACCACAACCACAACCAAAACCCACAAACACTAGTGAAAAGCAAATCAACGCAGATGACATAATATTACACGCCATTACAGTCACCATCACGCCAAGTAACACCACCAAGACTTAACACCAACCACCACCATCAACACTACTATTACTGCCACCACAGTTGCCGAGAGATCCAAGACTCCAATACTTGTCAGCTCAACTTTCTCCTCGGTAACAACATCACGAACTCACAAAAGAAGAAATAAGAAAATAGAAAAATAGGGGAGAGTTAGAGGGGNAAAAACAAAAAAGGCCCCCAAAATTTTTTTTTTATCATGAAAACTTTTCAAACCCCCCCAACCGGGGACCTTCTTAAACCCTTGTTTTGTATCTTTTTTTAAAAAACACATTCCCAAATTTCCTTTCCCTTATTTTTCCCCTCTAGCCCCCCCACCCCACACCAAAAATTTCCAAACCGAATTTATATCTACCTCCTTTCAAAAGTTGGGCGGTTTTGTCGGCCCCCTTGATACTGCTATTTGTAGGTATGTATACCTGTCTGTCTATATGCCTGTGTTTCTGCCCGTATACCCTTTAAATATATTTGCTTTCTTTTCCAAAAAGTATCTGTCTATTCTCCCTGTCCCCCTGCCCAATATCTGTCTGTATGCCTGTCTGTTTAGGGACCAGGTTTATATATTTTGTCCCGAGGGAAACAATTAATTTTATCACCAATAATACAACACACAATGCTGGGAAAGCGTAGAAACCCCGGATGAATTACATTTTACAAATTAAAAGATTTTTACATTATGGATTACAGAATAGGGAGGGAAGTGGTGGAAACTTTCGTAAAAAAAGCATTATTATAACCCATTATGTTCAAGCTAACTAATTAATTACATAAATCATTCCCGTCATAGGAAATTGCCCCTTAAAGCAGAATATGACTGATATTTTAGTTTTTATAGGGGGCCGGGGAAAAAAAACCACTGAGTTTTTGTTTTTTAAAAGACTCCTAAAGTTAGGGGGGAAAAGCTTTTTTTAAAGCCTGATCAACCTCTACGGTATTTTTTGGAGGCTGTCACAGATTGTAAATTCGGCGTAGGGTGGGGGAAAATGTGCAAATGAGACTGTAAGATTTCCCCCCTGCAGTACGAGATAAGATAAATACTTTGATTCTATCTTCAATTTTTTTTTTTTTTTTTTTTTTTTTGAAAAAAATTAAAATTTTCTTTAGAAATATAAGTTTTTTTTGTAGCGTATTTTGTTTTTTTCTTCGATGCCACCCCAGTTAAAAAGGGTGCTGGTATTTGTATGAAATAAAAACTATAAAAAAGGGTTTTAATTTTGGGATTTTTTTTTGCATTACATTCTACGTCATTACGTATAAGTAGTATAAAATATTATTTCTCTTTAAATATAAATATTTATTTTCTATCAATTTAATTATCATTATTTTTATTGTTTATTATTATAGAAGAAAAAGAAAAAAAAAGAAAAAAGAAAAAGAAAGATTAAAAAAAGTGATTAATAAAAGGAAGAAATGGAGAGAAAAAGAGAGTCTGAGACAATCACGAAACTTAAAGCGAACAAAAACCTAAAACTCCAGGAAGGGGAAAGGAAAACCAAAAATGGTTTGAAGCGGGGACAAAAAATTTAAAAACTACCTCGTAACAAAAGAAGGTGAGAGGAACTAAAGGTTTTGAAACAAAAGGGGGAAAGGGAACTGGGAAAGAAGGGAAAAAAAAATCTTTAAAAATCAGTTATGAATGATTGGAAAAACTAACAATTCTACGTATGAAAATATAAATTTTTAATTAAAAAACCCAAAATAAAGTTAAAAAAATGAAATTTGGGGGAAAAAACGTAATAGTTGAATACAGAAAATAAATGTATCACAAGGAAAACTTAAAATTTTTAAATACGATAAAAGATATACTTTGAAAAAAGTCGCAAAAGGAAAAGGAAGCTCGTGTGGAATGCAAACTCAAAGGTTTATTAAAAAAAAGCTCGACCTACAAAAACCTAAGACGCTTCCTTGTATCTGGATGAAAAAAACAGGGCAAAGAGAAAAGCAAGAAAATATGGGGGGGTAAAAGTGGGGCAAAATGAGGGGGAAGGAAAAGGGTTAATGTTGGAAATGATAATACCACAACACCCACACCACCACACAACCACACACAGACACAGACACAGACACGACACAGACACAGACACAGACACAGACACAACGCCAAGACACGGGACACGCACACGCCACCGCACACCAACACACACACACACACCACACCAACACACACACACCACACCACACACACATTAAAGATAAAATCTAGAGCAGGAGGGAAGAAAAAGACCAAAAAACATTAACTTACTACACATCGCTTGGCAGATAGATTCAACCCCTTGCGTTCATCCACGTTCTCCATCTCCCCCGTAAAAAAAAGTCAACACTTATATTATGTCCCGGATTGTTCCCTGCGCAAACATCTCATATCATCACAACCACCAACTCACACACCATAATCACTCCCATCATCCATATCACAACCATCTCTTTCTCCCCACCACCCAAACCCCCACCTTCCCCTTTTACCCAACACAACCAAAAAACCCAAACACTATGAAAAGAAATCCAACGGGGGTGACAAAATTTTCACGCCATTACAGTCACCATCAGCCAAGTAACCCCCAAAACTTAAAACCAACCACCACCTCAAAAACCTACTATTACTGCCCCCACATTTTTCCGAAGTCCAAACTCCAATTCCCTTTTCACTCAACTTTCTCCCGGTAAAAACCCCCACGAAACTCCACAAAAAAGCAAGAAAACGATAAAAAAATTGGGAATTTGGGAAAATGGGGTGTTTAGGGAGCAAAAAAGGGAATTGATTTATGTAGGAGGTGGGGAGGGAGAGGGGGTTTGAAGGAGGAAAATAGAGAAGACAGGGGGGAGAGGGAGAGGAGAGAGGAGAGAGGGGGGGAGGGAAGGAGAGAGGGAGAAGAAAGGAGTGGAAAGAAACAGAAGGAGGAGAGAGAGGGGGGTAAAAAGACTAAAAGGGGGAAAAAGCGGGAGACCCAAAGCACACAAACCAAGATAACTCCTTCCCCCGGGCCCCACCCCTTTCTCTCTTTCTTCTTTCTTCCTTTCTTTCTTTTTCCTTCTTTCTTTCCCTCCTTTCTTCTCTCTTCTCTTCTCTCTCTCCTCTTTTCTCCTTTTTTTTTTTCCTTACTTTCTTCTTTTTCTTTCCTCTTTCCTTCTCTCCCTTTTTTTTCTCTCCTTTCTCTCTTCTCCTCTCCCCTTCTCCTCTTTCCTTTCTTCTTTCCTCTTCTTCTCTTCTCTCAGGCATCCTAAACAGACAGGCATAAAAAAATTATAAAAAATGGGGAGAAATAAACCTTTTTTCCTTCAACGTCAACTTTACAAAAGGTACCGGTTAAACCCTTTCCTGGAGGTATTCCGTGACTCAGCTTGCGAGTGTGAATTTCGGACGGTGCAATAAAGCTCGGGGGAAGAAATGAAGCCTTAGGAAGCGGATTCCCAAGTTCGTGCGAGCTTCCGACGGTAAAGTATAGTAGTCGATCATTGCCAGAAGCCTCCCAGCTCCCTTTTCTCAACCTCCACCTATGTGTTTTTTCCTCCTAGCATTGTGTCACCTTCACCTTCACTCCACCACCTAGCCACATCCAAGCCACTTTCTCTGTTACATTTTTTTTCTCATTCGGTTTGTGTTTCTGTTGAGGAGATGGAGTTTATACAAAATAATGTAATGTTGTGGGTTTGGTAGTGGTACGTGTGTGTTCTCTCTCTCTCTCTCTCTCTCTCTCTCTCTCTCTCTCTCTCTCTCTCTCTCTCTCTCTCTCTCTCTCCTCTCTCTTCTCTCTCTCTCTCTCCTCTCTCTCTCTCTCTCCTCTCTCCCCCTCTCTCTCTTCTCTCCTCTCTTTTTTTTATTTAAACATACATATACATGAAGCCCAAAGATGCACTGTCGTGTGCTACCTATCTTAAGGGCAAGTAAATATAGCTATATACACATAAATACAAAGTCCTAAAAAACTAACATATATAACTATATACATATATGCATCACCAAAGTGTTTGTTGAGGCACTGTTGCTGTCACTAGTGTCACAGTATCACTAGCGTCAACGGGGTGGGCTTCGACAGTCTCCACCGATTGGCCGCCAACTTTACACTTTGTGTGTTCATCTCCTGGATGTGAGGGACAGCGGCCGTAAAAATGTTCCACATCCTGGAGACGCGGCCCACAAAGGTGCGTTGGTGCTGGCTGGCACGGGAACGCGGCACCTCCACTGCGTCACCACTGCTAAGCACCATTTTCGTGCTTCGCGTGGCGATTCTCGGAGGCTGTCGTAACCCAGCCAGGTGTGGCACTCCCTGCACCTGTGCCTTGTGGAATACCACAAGCGCCGCGACGTCCCTGCGGTGTTCCAGTGAGTCGAGAGGACTCACCGGATCGAACTGGGCTGGTGGGTCTGGGGGGTCTGCAGCATCCACCAGTCGCAGGGCTCGACGCTGGATGCTGTCTAGCCTCCTAGTGTGCGAGGCTGCACACGGCATCCAGGAGAGGGCGGCGTACTCTTAAGTAAGGCCATATCTGGGCCTTGTAGAGCAAGAGCTTTCCTCCCCTGTCGAGGAAGCTGGCTACCCTTCACAGGGCAGAGACCATGTGAGAGGCCTTTTTAGCAATGTGTTTGATGTGACCGTCAAACCTTAGCTCTCGGTCCACCTCTACTCCCAGAACCTTGACGGCTTCCTGGAGTGGAAGAGGAACGCCACCAAACCGCAGCCTTCCTTCCACTGCTGGCCCGGCAGCGGGGGACCGAAAAACCACCATTGCCTGTGTCTTCTCCGGAGCAAAGGCCACCTGCCAACGTGTACCCCACTCCTGTATAACACTCAGCTGCTGATTGATCTCATCAGCAGCACGCCCACAGTCATGTCGTGGGTAGGAACAGGAGAGAGTACAGTCATCAGCGTAAGCCGAGACTGCTGGCAGCTGCCGGAGAAGATCGTCCACGTAGATGTTCCACAGGACTGGCCCCAGCACAGAGCCCTGTGGGACTGATGCTTCCACTGGCAGGGACTCGGAGGCCTGCCCGTTGACGACGACCTGGAGGGTTCTTCCCAGCAGGTAGTTCCCCAGGAGCAGCAGGAGGTCACCCTGGATGCCTTTTGCTCGGAGTTTTTCGAGAAGGCCTCCACTCCGTACCACACCCTGTCAAAGGCACCCGCTTATGTCAAGGGCCACCACGACAGTGTCCTGGCCGTCATCCAGGGCGTCCTGCCACTTTCAGGTTAGGAGCATCAGCATGTCAGAAGTGGACCGTCCAGGTCTGAACCCCAACTGTTGGTCCGAGAGGAGGTAGTTGTCGCTGAGGTGACGACAGATTACCTCTGCCACGATCCTCTCGAACACATTCCCAACCACAGACAGCAAGGAGATGGGCCTGTAGTTTTTGGTGTCAGATCTGGAACTCCTCTTGTGTACAGGAACCACTCGAGCCTCCTTCCACACTGAAGGTCAGGTGTTTTCCTGCAGGCAGGCAGTGAAGACTGTGGTGAGAGGGACAGACAGGTCTCTCTCTCTCTCTCTCTCTCTCTCTCTCTCTCTCTCTCTCTCTCTCTCTCTCTCTCTCTCTCTCTCTCTCTCTCTCTCTCTCTCTCTCTCTCTCCTCTTTTCTCTCTCTCTCTCTCTCTCTCTCTCTCCCCTCTCTCTCTCTCTCTCTCTCTCTCTCTCTCTCTCTCCTCTCTCTCTCTCTCTCTCTCTCTCTCTCTCTCTCTCTCTCTCTCTCTCTCTCTCTCTCTCTCTCTCTCTCTCCTCTCTCTCTCTCTCTCTCTCTCTCTCTCTCTCCTTTCTCTCTCTCTCTCTCTCTCTCTCTCTCTCTCTCCCCCCCCCCCTCCCTCCATATCATACCACTGCCCGTTTTCTTGACGTTCCATTTCATCTTCACCAATCATCGTCACTAACATGAATCTCCTTGATCCCTCTAACTCATCACGGAGTTTCGGTCTACCTTACACGCTGTACTGTACGTACCGCTTCACCAACCATTCTGTCATTCACACTCACTGCAAAATACTTTCCACTATGTAGTGTAATGTTCGTGGTCACGGCAAAACAAATTTCTTGCCTGATGAACATATACAACGGCAAGAAGGAAGTAAGAGGATTTAAATTCGAAATGCATTTTGATGTTCCTTTGGGTCTCACTTTGGAAAATGAAATACGATAAAGCATGAACAGACAGACTGATGAGGAGCTCCCCCTCCTCCTCCTCCTCCTCCTCCTCCCAGAGACTCGTGTGAAGTTTGTTCCGGGTGATGTGGAAGACCTCTCCTGCAAGGATTCCACAGCCTGCCGAAGGACGCTCCTCAATCCCCCCTCTCGTTCTCCTACCCACCTGCCACCTCCCACCATCTCCCTTCCTCCCCGCCTTTTCCCTGCCTTCCATCCGATTTTGAAGCTGACGTGCCCTCCTGATTTGACAATATTTACAATGGTATGAAGAATAACAATCGTGCCAGTCAGATTGATTTTAGAAGTGATATGCTTTATTTTCTGCACTGTTTCCTTCTAGTATATTTGAACTGATAGAGAAGCAAACATCGATAAGGTAATACGAAGCCAGATACAATACTTTCACATACATGCAGACATACACACATACATACGGACAAGCAGACCTACATGCATATGAACAAACTAAGACAAACAGGTAAGATACGAATGTAGAACGACAGGCAAACAGCTATATACGCGAACTTAAAAGACAAGCGCAAACAAACAAACTAAAAAGATAAAGTCTCCAAATCTTTTAATAGTTCAGATTAAGGCTAATCCGCAGAGAACCAAAATTCCTTGAGACCGACGCTCGTGGGCGAAGAGCGTCGAGCAGGAGCCAGAGGGAAGGCGGTGGTGGTGGTAGTGGTATAATAGCGGTATAGGTAGTAGTGGTAGTGGTGGTATTACTAGTGGTGGTGGTGTTGGTAGTAGTAGTAGTAGTGGTGGTGGTAATAATAGTGTACATATAAGTGGTAGTGTGGTGGGGATATGTGTAGTCCATGAAAGGGGATGGGGAAAAACATGTAAAAGGACAAATTCAGTGCATGAATATACGAGTACATGACGAATAAATGGAGCAGGAGGAGGAAGAGGAGAAGTAGGAGTAGGGGGAGGATGAGGAGGTATGCGAAGACGATGACGAGGAAAGGAAGAAAGAGAAGGAAGAAAAAAAAGAGAAAGAAAGAGCAGGAGTAAGAAGAAAATGGGAAGAAAGAGGATTTGGTGGCGGTAGTTGAGGAGAAAAACAAAAGATAAGAGATAAGGAAGAAAAAAACACACACAAGATAGGAGACAGAAAAGCAAGTTAGAAACAAAAGAGGAGAAATCATTGAGGCGGAGCGGAAGGAAGAGGTGAAGGAGGAAAGGCTTGACATGCGGAAATGATCGACAAGTAGCAAGAAAAGGCAGGCAAGAGTGACAAGGAGGAGAGTGCGCCCTTCAGAAGACAAAGGCAGCACGAATAACTCTCGAGGACAGCAGTTCAATACAACTCTTGCACAGGACTGGGAACGGCGCAAACCTGACACACACACACACACACACACACACACACACACACACACACACACACACCCCCACACACACACACACACACACACACACACACACACCACACACACACACACACACACACACACACACACACCACACACACACACACACACACACACACACACACACACACACACACACACACACACACACACACACACACACACACACACACACACCACACACACACCACACACACACACACACACACACACACACACACACACACACACACACACACACACACACACACACACACACACACACACACACACACACACACACACACACACACACACACACACACACACACCACACACACACACCACACACACACCACACACAACACACACAACACACACACACACACACCACACACACACACACACACACACACACACACACACACACACACACACACACACACACCACACACACACACACACACACACACACACACACACACACACACACACACACACACACACCACACACACACACACACACACACACACACACCACACACACCACACACACACACACACACACACACACACACACACCACACACACACACAACACACACCACACACACCACACACACACACACACACACACACACACACACACACACACACACACACACACACACACACACACACACACACACACACACACACACACACACACACAGTATCATATAAATAAGACGCAGGGGACCTACTTATGAAATAACATTCTTCGCATCCTAAAATCGGTTACAGTAAAAATAAAATCGTCACCACAGTTGAGAAAAGGGCGCAGGCAAGTTTTCCTCAATGTGTGTGCTCTTCTTTTTCAACGTCGTTTCTTCTTAACGCTACTCGGAGTTGAGGAAATTTACAAGGATGGAACGAGTTTCATGGCTTGGGAGGAGACCAAAGGGGAAGAAGAGGATGCGAAGAGGACTGAGACTTAGATGAGAGTGAGATGGAAGGAATAGGAAGGAGAGGGGAAGAGTGAAGCAAGGGAAGAGCGGAAGAACGAGGGATATTGATGTGTGTGTTAAGTGTATGTGTGTGTGTGTTTGTGTGAGGCCTTTTCTTTTATGTTTTAATAAGATGCACATACATATCACAGAAATGCATATAAATGCAGTTCAAATTTATGCTTACCAGTAAGAACCTCTAGCTAACAAGCATACACCGTCCGTGTGGATCAGTTGGTTAGGGCGCCCGGTATCATTATGTGGTCCGGCGTTCGATCCTCGACCCCGCTCATTCCCGGGGATTTTCCCACTGAGAAATTCGGGCGGTACTGTCCACCTTGAGCAAGGGGATGGGGGTGTGTTGTGTGTGTGGTCCCAGCATTGCCCAATGATCGGTAATAATGAGCTCCAAGCTCGCACTGAGAGGGTGAAACTGGCGATCGCGAGTCAGCTCGCGTGGACAAGACCATGGGTGAATAACACACACACACGCACACACACACGCACACGCACACGCACACGCACACGCACACGCACACGCACACCACGCACACACACACACACACACACACAAAATAAAACCTTTTTGCACTCCTAAATGAAAATTATACACACTTCTCTCTTTATTTCCTGCGCAAATGTTTAAGCAAGCGACTTGGTATTTTTCGTGAATGCCTGTTAGTTAGTGCAGAAGCAGCAGTAGCAGCAGCAACAGCAAGAACAACAAAAGCAGTAGTAGTAGGGTTATGGTTGTAGTACTTCTTATAAGTAATGATAATTGCAATAAAATTATACCCGTAATATCAATTATGATATTAATAGCCTAATTAGGATAACAACAAGAATGTAATTTAAAACAGAAACTTATGATTTCTGTAATAAAATGATGACATGATGACGATGATGACGACGACAACGACGATTTTAAAATAATAATGATAATTATAATAAATATATTTTTTCTTCATACGTCCTCTGCCAAACGCGTGGTATGGTGCAAAAGCCAGAGGAATCGTCCTAACAAATACTTAATACAACTCAAATTCTATGTATCCTAAGTATACATAAGTTATATGAAAGATTATTATATAAGGTTCTGAATAAAACAAATCTAATTTTACAAAAAGTTAAAGATTTTACAAAACGATTTCATTTTATAACAAATTATACAAAAAGTATAAATCTTACAAAAAATCATATATTTACGAAGTCTTTTGCAATAATTTTCATATATATGAGTGGATAAAGGAATGTTGGGGGATATTAGGGAGCAGGGGAAGGAGAGAAGGGCGAGGGGATGAGTATGTGAGATGAAAGGAAGGGATAGGGTGTATTAAGTGGAAGAGGATGTATTACGCGGCAGAAAGGGAGCCTCTTTTGGTATGCTTTGCCTTTTTCCATTTTCACACTTCTCCTCTTAGTCTCTTTTCCATATTTTCCCTTTCCCCTGTTTATGTTTTCCTTTTTATTAAAAAATTTCACGCTCTCTTCTTTTCCTTATCCTGCTTACATCCTGCTCCTCAAGTCATTCTCTCCTTCCCCTATCCCATCATCTTTGTCTCCCTCTCACCCATGGTCTTTCTCTCCATTCCGTCCTTCCTCTTTTTCTCCTTCCCTCCTTTCCTCCCTATCCCTCCCTGGCTAGAATTATTGCGGTGCCATCAACTTCATGGTCCAGAAAAAGAACTCACTCTGGGTAATAAAGTCTCTTGAAAAGGACAAAGCAGAGAAATCACGAGAAAATAATTAGTTGAAACACTGTTACAAGATTTTCCGTTATTATCATTGTTATTATTTTTACAATCATTACTATTATTCTTGTTATATTATTATCATTATCATAAATATTAGCATTGTTATTGTTGTTACTATTTATTTGCATTAGCATTTTTGTAATATATATTTGTTATTATTATTATTGTATCTATTGTTACCACCTAAGCGGAAGTGCTTCTGGCACTTCAACTCAGCTAAGTGGGAAGACCTAAGGCAGTACTACTCTGGTTTTCCATGGAATGATTACTGCTTCCATGTCAAAAACCCATCTCTTTGTGCAGAGCGCATAACTGAGGTCATAGTCTCTGGCATGGAGGCGTACATTCCACACACTTTCTCTAATCCTAAAGCCCGTCAACCTTGGTTTAACTCTGCTTGTTCTCATGCTGTCCGAGATAGAGAGGTGGCTCACAAACGGTACCGTAAGCATCCATCTCCTGAAACTCATGCCCTTTATATTTCTGCCCGTAATCATGCCAAATCTTTACTTCAACTTACCAAAACTCTTTCATTCATAGAAAATGCCAAAATCTTTCTGAATCAAATTCCTCTCGTGACTTCAGGCATCTAGCAAATAACATCTCTAACAGTTTTTCTTCTGCATCTTTCCCTCCTATGCTTCACCCAGACAGCTGTGGAGCACAGCTGTCTCATCTATTTCTAAAGCTGAACTCTTCGCTCAAACCTTTGCTAAGAATTCCACTCTGGTTGATGAAGTGCTTGTTCCTCTTTCTCCTCCACCCTCTGACTATATTATGCCTGTCATTAAGATCCTTCGTAATGATGTTTTCTTTGCCCTTTCTGGCCTAGATCCTCGGAAGGCTTACGATCCTGACGGAGTCCCTCCTATTGTTCTCAAAAACTGTGCTTCTGTGCTTGCACCTTGCCTGGTCAAACTTTTCCGTCTTTGTCTATCTATTTCCACCTTTCCTTCTTGCTGGAAGTTTGCTCACATCCAGCCTGTTCCAAAGAAGGGTGACCGTTCTAATCCTTCAAACTACCGTCCTATAGCTTTGACTTCCTGCCTTTCTAGAGTTTTTGAATCTATAGTTGATAAGAAGATTCTTAAGCATCTATCTGCTCACAATCTTCTATCTGATCGTCAGTACGGTTTCCGTAAAGGGCGATCTACTGGCGATCTTCTAGCTTTCTTTACTGAATCTTGGTCATCCTCCTTTAGGGGTTTCGGTGAAACTTTTGCTGTTGCCCTTGACATATCAAAAGCTTTTGATAGAGTCTGGCACAAATCTTTAATTTCCAAACTACCCTCATTCGGTTTCTATCATTCTCTCTGTAACTTCATCTTAAGTTTCTTTTCAAATCGTTCTATTGCAGCTACTGTAGACGGACATTGTTCTTCTCCTAAATCTATCAATAGTGGTGTTCCCCAGGGTTCTGTCCTATCACCCACTCTCTTTCTATTATTCATTAATGATCTTCTAAGTCTAACTCAAAGCCCTATCCACTCCTACGCTGATGATTCTACCCTGCATTTTTCAACGTCGTGTATTAGACGTCCAACTCAACAGGAACTAAGTGATTCACGGAGAGATGCCACCGAGCGCCTAACTTCTGATATTTCTATAATTTCTGATTAGGGCAAAGCAAACCTTGTTTTGTTCAATGCCTCAAAAACCCAATTTCTTCACCTATCTACTCGACAAAACCTACCAGATAACTATCCCCTCTTCTTCAATGACACTTAACTGTCTCCTTCTACAATGAACATTCTAGGACTATCCTTTACTAAAAATCTGAACTGGAAATCTCACATCTCATCTCTTGCTAAAACAGCTTCTAAGAAGTTAGGTGTCCTGTGGCGTCTGCGTCCTTTTTTTTCTCCCTCCCAATTGCTTGCTCTCTACAGGGGCCTTATCTGCCCATGTATGGAGTATGTCTCACATGTTTGGGTAGGATCCACCCGTACAGCTCTCCTAAACAGGGTTGAGTCAAAAGCTTTTCGTCTCAGCAACTCCCCTCCTCTGACTGACTGTCTTCAATCTTTAAATCACCGACGCAATGTTGCTTCTCTTGCTCTCTTCTACCGTTATTTTCATGCTCACTGCTCTTATGAACTTGCTAACTGCATGCCTCCCCCCCTCCAGCGGCCTCGCTGCACAAAACTTTCTACTCATTCTCATCCCTACTCTGTCCATCTTCCTAATGCAAGAGTTGATCAGTATCTTTACTCTTTCATCCCTTTCACTGGTAAACTCTGGAACCTTCTTCCTGTTTCTATTTTTCCACTTTCCTATTACTTAAATCTTTTCAAAAGAAGAGTAACAAGACACCTCCCGAACTAAATTGGCTCACCCCTCTTTTTTATATTATTCTCTTACTGTCTTCTTTATAGGGACTGGCAACTAAGCGGGCTTTGTGTTACCCATTTTTTGTGCCCTTGGCCAGTCCTTTGTGATGTAAAAAAGAGAAGAAAAAAAATCATATTTAAAATCAATCTTAAAATCTTTACTTCTCGTGTTTTTGGAAAACAGACGAGAGTCCCGTGAGGTGGCGCGGCGGAGGGCACGCAGGACTGAAGGTTGATAGAAATGAGTGTAGACAGAGGAAGGCTGACGGTAGGGCGCGACTCAAAGGAGAACAAGGGCAGGGTAAGGAAGGGCCACGCTCGGAGATACATAAAATCAGAGAGAGAACCAGATTATAGAATAGTGCTAGAGAGGCAAGTTCATCGGAGGCAGCCGTGCTGTGCCTGATCGGCCCAATCAGTGCGTGTGGCCCTCCAAGGTGTCGAAGCAGCGCCGCCACAAGCACACAGTCTGCCGGCCCTGAAGGGTGTTGCTTCCCAAACCAGTAAACAATTCTCAGGTGGAGTATTTTAAATTACTCAACTGGAATTATTATTATTATTCGTGACGTTAATGACCTCATTACCATATCGGCTAATGAATTATTACTTGTGCATTAGCAGCCAAAAATTCCATAAAGTAAAAACAACAATATGATTCATTGCCACAGGAATACCAGAGCGGCAATATGCATATAAAAATTCATAAGTGTAATTAATCACACAGAGAAAAGCATCGTGGCCTGCAATAGTGTGCGCCATAACGAACAAATATATGTTTATAATCAGAGACAAGGCGAGGGCGGCCAGATGTAATGGCTGGATGCATTCATCTCTGTCACGGACGGGAGCAAGGCCTCGGCGGGCAAACGAAGCACCCGTCCAGTCCACCCGCGAGGCGAGGCGAGGCTCACAGGCTAACTTTACATAATTTAGTTCCCTGCGAGGACGGCAGGACGGAGCGAGCACCGAACACGCGGACAACATAAACAAAATGCTCGAGGCTGGAAGCGACGTCGCAAAGGGGGAGATCATTCACATAAAGGAGCTTTCCCCATTTAAGAAAAAGAGAGAGAGAAAACAAAATGAGAGACAGACAGATAGGTAGACATACGGAATTTCAAACTGGTAGATAAACAGGTAATAATCGTAAAATAAAACATTACACAACATGTAATACCTCATACAAGTGCGGCATAAACGGACAAGTTAGCAGGCTGTATTAATTGGTCTCCCATACTTTTTCTATATATTTCTGTACAAATTCGGTATTTGACATGTGGCCAGATTTTAAAGCTGACTTTCAGAAGTGAACCAATCACCATGAAGGCCGCACCACTTACATGAATAAAATAAGATAGTTAATGCCTCTATCGTTTTTAGATGAATATTAATGTGATTGATGGTGTTCTATGAAATAAAATTATACTGTACAAGTAAGAAATTAAAGAATAGCTCACCATCTTCCACAGAGACCCACAGATACCATCACCACTACATTAATAGGCGAACACGCAGCCTGGGCGTGGTGGCCAAGACTTTTTCTATATAGCACGATCTGCGGCTTTGGGACACACATGGTGGAAGGCGATATAACAGCTGCCCAAGGGTGGTTTAGAGTCCCCGGAAGCTTCCAACTCATCACCCACCACCTGTCAAGGAGAGGGTCGAGGAGGAAGAGGAGGAGTTGGAGGAGGAGGTAGTTGAATAGTATAAGGAGGGGGGCGAGGAGGGGAAGAGATGTAAGAGTAAGCGAAGGAATATATAGGCGCAAGGGCAGGAAGAGAAGGAGTAAGCTACTGTAAATAGGAAGATGAGGAGGAGGAAGGAGCGAATATGAGGAACAAGACAAAGAAGAGGGGAACGAGGATGGATGTATAAATGGATACTGGTGATTATTAATTGAAAGTGATGGTGGGAATGGTGCCCGATGGTGATTGTGCCTATGATTGAAGTAGGCCTATAACTGGTGTGGGTGGTGATGGTGACTGCCTGGGGAGGGAAGACCAAGGCTACTGCGGTGTTGTCTCAGTACATACAAGAGGTGCCT
>JACEEZ010005345.1:50000-67500 GCA_016584305.1 Chionoecetes opilio | reverse complement strand
TCTCTCTCTCTCTCCTCTCTCTCTCTCTCTCTCTCTCTCTCTCTCTCTCTCTCTCTCTCTCTCCTCTCTCTCTCTCTCTCTCTCTCTCCTCTCTCTCTCTCTCTCTCTCTCTCTCTCTCTCTCTCTCTCTCTCTCTCTCTCCTCTCTCTCCTCTCTCTCTCTCTCTCTCTCTCTCTCTCTCTCTCTCTCTCCTCTCTCTCTCTCTCTCTCTCTCTTCTCTTCCTCTCTCTCTCTCTCTCCTCTCTCTCTTCTCCTCCTCTCTCTCCTTCTCTCTCTCTCTCTCTCTCTCTCTCTCTCTCCTCTCTCTCTCTCTCTCTCTCTCTCTCTCTCCATGAATTCAAGTCACATAAGACAATGACACTATTGTACAATCAACAACACACAAAATAAATAAAATTTCAAGATACCCAAAACCATGTCAAAGCTTAGAGGTGTATGGTTGATGATCGTTCTCCCCATGCAAGATATGAACACCCACCACACCTAACCTGCCGAAGGGATAAAACTCAAGACACGAGTTGTGTAAATCTAGCAGAGACTGAAAACATAGATTGTTTTCATGACGGCTGGTAATCTGTTGTATTAACCCTCTCTCCCGTGTTCTCATTCCAATATGTTTTTATTCGCAGTTTTTTTTCACTTTCTCATGATTTTTCTTCTTAACCTTTTTTATGAGTTTTTCTTTTCACTCTCGTTTCCATTTTTTTTTTTTTTTTTTTTTTTTTCTCTCCTCTTGCGTTTACCCCTTCACTTATTTTGTATTATATTTATGGCTCCCTGGTTCTTCTCTTCCTCTCCTCCTCTCTTCTTCTTTCTTCTCCGGCTTCTCCTCCAACACACTTCAGCTCCCCCAACCCCTGCAAGACGGAATCCCCTCACCAGATGCTCCAGCACCTCTAAATCCTCCGGCTCCTCGCATGGCCAACACTCCATCACCTCTACCACCGTCCCACACATCCCTTCTAATTCCACCTACCCGCCACCGCTACTAATGCTTCCAACACATACCTCTTGTAATTCCTCCACCATCCAACCCCTCCCACCACCACCCAACATCCATCTGCTTCCTCGTATAGAACTCACTCAACAACTATATATACTGAAGGAGAAAATAAGTGAAAAACTGTGTAAGTACAATTTATGAGGCTTATCTTATACATTCAAGTGTAACTGCAGAACCGCAAAGAGAAAGCAAGAGATCCCGCCGGGCTCCTGCTGCTACTATTGCTTGTTTTGGGTCCTTTGTAAGATTTAATCATAGGTTGATTCTTTGTATCCGATGATGATTAAGACTTTTTAAGATTCGAATAGACAAATAATTAGCATCCAATATCAAACTCACAAATGTCTGTATTAGAAGACAAGTGGAATTTTTAATCTTTCCTCTCTTCAACTGACACCATTTAGGAATAATTTATATGATATCCATCGCCTTTGCCCTCTCTTCCTTGCTTGTTGATTAGTTGTGTAGTTTATATGCATCTAACAAACGCCTCCACAATATTCACGTGCCTGTTGTGGTTTGGTTTTTCCTTTGTATTCCTTTCATATTTGTATTTCCCATCTTCATACCATCTTCTCCTACACCTTATCTTCCTTCTGCGACTCTAACTCCAATATTACTTCTACTACTACTAATACTATTTGTACTTCTTTATCTACTACTGCAACTACTACTACTACTGCTACTACAACTACTAACATAACTACTACTACTACCACCACTACTACTACTACTACCAACACTACTACTACTACCACTACTACCACTACCTCGATCATCACTATTACCTATGGGACGACGACCTTCAAATACGATGCTTTTCAATAAAGAATTACATTATTCATATCAAAGTAGTATGGAGTATTTTCATTTCGTGAGTCTGTATTTGTGTTCGCATCTTTCTCGATTTGTTTTCGTTGGCTGCAGTCCTCATAAGAACATAACATAAGAAAATAAGGAAGCTACAAGAGGCCGGGAGACCTACACGAGGTAGTTCCTGTTACTTAACAATACCTACGGTCCTACATCCACTTTTCATCCCCATCCATGAACTTATCTAGACACTTTTTAAAGCTCCCTAATGACTCCGCACTAACTACCTGTCTATTGAGTCCATTCCAATAATTTACCACCCTATTTGTGAACCAGCTTTTCCATATTTCTTTTTTAAATCTACGCTTTTCCAGCTTAAATCTGTTACTTCTTGTTCTACCCTGATTACTAGCCGTAAACACTTTTCCTACATCTCCTTTATTGTATCACTTTATCCACTTAAAAACTTCTATCAGATCGCCCCTTACTCTACGTCTCTCGAGTGAGTGTAAATTTAATAGCTTCAATCTTTTATCATAACTAAAGTTACGCATCCCATGAATAATTTTGTTCATCCTTCTCTGCACTGATTATAACAAGGCTATATCCATCCTGTAATACGGAGACCAAAACTGAACCGCATAGTCTCGGTGAAGTCTGACTAGAGCCAAACAAAGCTTTAGAATAACCTCAGCACTTCTATTTTTAACACTCTTGGTACTGGTAATTAATCCTAACACCCTATTAGCTCTAGATCTAGCCTCAATAATTTGTTTCCTAGGACGGAGGTCTGAGCTCACCCTTATTCCCATAGCTTTCTCACCTTCTGATTTTTTCTGCGATACATTGCTTATGGTGTATCTATTAACAGGGTATTTTCTACCAACATTCATTACGTTACATTTATCAATATTAAATTCCATCTGCCACCCGACTATTCACTCATATGTGAATCACTCATATGTCATACCTCATTTACCTGACGGCCCACTCACTACTCGCCACACTCAAAGCGTTATCGGTAACAAATCTGCTGCTGCCCGTAAGGCGCTGTTGGTAAATGACATATTCGTTTTATTACCAGATACTTTGACAACAAATTACTCAACAACTTTGACATTGACTGTAAATCCATCTTTTAAACTCATTTCAAGCAGATAAACTATTTTGGATTTTTTTTACAAAGGTTGATTCATTTAGTGCCTTGCTAAATCTGTTGAGAAATCTTTTGTCCTTGGAAGGTGTAGGCAACGCATTCCAAAGGTTGTCAGTGCAAGAGATCAAAGATTGAATATACCGAGTGACAATATACATTTGTAAGGTGTACAAAATATGAGAGTGTGTGTGTGTGGAAAGTCTTTTGCAGCAGACTGTGTGGAAACTGAATAGAGAACAAACTGAATAGTGAGACAAACTGAATTTCCTTGCAATCTATTCACAAGTGTTTTGAGAGTGAAGCCACTTTTTGAAAGGCGTATCCCAGGCAGGCTGAAAAGGTCCTATACAGCCCTGTATATGGGTAAAAAAAGAGGGAGTGACGGGACGATGCAGAACACGTACCATTATGGAAATTGACTTACCAAGAGTTATTAAACAAAATCTTGTTAAGAGACGAAGGACGAGCTGTCCCGAGGGTGGCGTGACGGTGACAGGGGGAGGAATGAAGTGTTTGACGCAATGAAGACTCACAAGTTCGTCCTTTCTTAATAACAAACAATAGAAATATCAAAACTAAAACCTCTGTAGCAACTATTCCTATGTCATGTTATTTCTGCTGAGGATATTATATGAAAAAATGAAGCTACTTTAATGTCTAGGCATTAAAAAATCAAGGAAAATAAACACGCTACGGAACAATCTTATCAGGTAAAGAGTTGTGTTGATGCGCGGACAGGACATTTGTTAACACACTAAGTGACACTGAATATTCCTTGAGCTGAGACACACGGAAAACTATCTAACGCCTACTCTCACTTGTATGTAATAAGGTCTTATCGCGAAGGGATCATTAAGTCAGTGTGTTTACATTGCGAAAAAATATACGCACTCTTTACTTCACAAAGCTTAACGTATATGTAGTGCAAGAAGCAAAATCAAACAACATCTAGAGATTAAAACAATGTGTGTCGGTCATTGCTTTAGCTCAAGCACGACCTGCCTGCCGAAAATGGGTGGATAAGGCACGTGACAGGTAACTGACGACCAGGTAATTATTAATGGTAGAGAGCTTACCCAGGTAATTCCCTCCACGAGCAGTGGTTTGTAAACCCCGGTGAACACGCAGCAAAGGGCCCCTGCTAATAAGAGGGGCCCCTGGAGGCCTGGCTGGAGGGTAGTGTTCAGGCCGGCCATGAAGCGCTACTACCTGATTACATAAGCCTCGTGCTAATTAGGTTACTCAAAGAATGATTCCGGAATTTTGCAAGAGACTTGAAAAACTCTTTAAGTTTGAGATGAAAAACTTCAGATTTTGTGGGATGAAATGTTAAAAGTCACGTTTTTCATTGTGTTAATACTGACAGCCAAACACCTGGTTGGAGGCCGTCTGAAGCAGGGGGCGAGTCGTAACCTTTGTCATGTAAATCGAAGGTAGTGAGGACTTATCAATCCTTGTAACAGTCAAACTTCCTTGAATATCTGTTTCTTTGGTTGCCATCAAACTTTGAGGAGATTGATTTGTCCCCCACCCTAATATAACACTAATTAGCTCCGTATAAATCTTGTAGAACAGCAGTCTTAAGTAAAAGCCATCAAAATGTGCCCTTAAGAAAAACCCACGACCATTCACAGGTGCACACTGATTCACACCAGATTATATGGTCACATCGCAAGTCACTTAGTAATGAAAAAAATACACTTCTGAAACTAAGATTATCTTCTTGTTCCCCTCTGCAGTGTATCTCCCTTTGTGACTTTGCGCTGAAACAAGTGCAGTGAAGGACACGCGTATCAAAGTCCTTCAACTATGTAAGAAAAGAAAAAACACCAACATGAAACTGAGGGTTGTGTGTGCGGCGGATGACATGCAAGGATTAGATAAGACGAGACATGAACAACACAAAGACAAAGATGACTAAATGATAGATCTCATTTCCGAGACTCTCTCTCTCTCTCTCTCCATCTCTCTCTCTCTCTCTCTCTCTCTCTCTCTCTCTCTCCTCTCTCTCTCTCTCCTCTCTCTCTCTCTCTCTCTCTCTCTCTCTCTCCTCTCTCTCTCTCTCTCTCCTCTCTCTCTCTCTCTCTCTCTCTCTCTCTCTCTCTCTCTCTCTCTCTCTCTCTCTCTCTCTCTCTCTCTCTCTCTCTCTCTCTCTCTCTCTTTTCCTCTCTCTCTCTCTCTCTCTCTCTCCTCCTCTCTCTCTCCTCTCTCTCTCTCTCTCTCTCTCTCTCTCCTCTCTCTCTCTCTTCTCTCTCTCTCTCTCTCTCTCTCTCTCTCCTCTCTCTCTCTCTCTCTCCTCTCTCTCTCTCTCTCTCTCTCTCTCTCTCTCTCTCTCTCTCTCTCTCTCTCCTCTCTCTCTCTCTCTCTCTCTCTCTCTCTCTCTCTCTCACTATATATATATATATATATATATATTGATCGCGTGATACATAGCTAGCTAAGCTCCGTCTGTCGTCAATGAAAGGCTCATTTACCATTCTCACACCTACTATTGTTGCGTGGCCTGTCGCGTTATTTCCCTGTGATGTCATCTGCGATTTCTTAAGCATACATTTTTTCACGTAATTTGGCCTAATGACACGACCAAGGACTCCACGTGGCAGGGAGATGAGAGCTTCATACAATCTAGCGTCACCTACCTGTGTGTTATGTGTTTAAAATATGAAGTTATATATCGTGTGTTTATGAGGCACGATCAGTCTGTATCACGAATATCGATCCTTAGTTTCACCAAAATTTTTCTTTTCTCGGGCTACTTTTGGCGGTCTTCCTAAAAAGACGACAATTTGAACCCCGGTAAGGATCCCAAGATCAGCCGGATACCTTTCAACCATGCTCAGTTATATTTCACTTCGTTTAAAATTTAAGAGACGAGAGTAATTATGACGATTAACAAGAATTATGGAGTATCGTTGATAATGGAAAGAAAGTGTTATAGGAAAAGCATCTCTTAATCCTGAGAGGAGCTAACGTAATAGAGGTAATAAGAAACAGAGGTGACAGCATAGCAGATGGAAATTGTTATCTAAATTGGAGATTGTTATGTTTATCAAATTTCTAATACGTACAGTTTTATATATTTAAATATGTATTTTAATATCTCTTCGAGCATGGACTGTGTTTGGCTTCCTTTTCTTTGGCGTTGATTTTCTTTAATATTTTTTCTTTTTTTATGTATGTTTTGTCAGTGTTCAGCAGAAAGTGACACTTGCAATATGCAATAAGTTTCACTATTTTCTACCTCTATTTTGACAGTTCTTTTACTAGTTCAATTATTTCAGCTCTTCTCAAGGTAAAATTTACGACGGCGACCAAGCAAGGTCCAAACAGACAAGATTGCTTGCCTTGTAGAGGATATTGATTTTGACAAATGTGCAGCTTTAGAAAACAGATAAACAGACATTTGAACAGGTAGTAGAATGGCGATCTTGCGCGTGCGCCCACGCACATACGTGTGCACACGCACGCACGAACGCACGCACATACACAAACACAGAGGGCAGATTACTGCAGGAATTTCCCTAAAATTAGGAAATGACAAAAGCCTTTCCACCACTATCTATTTTAATGATTATTTACAGTTTTCTTACAAAATGTTCTCAATTCATATTTTTCTTGCCCTTGAATTTTTCGAGAATATTATAGTAAGATATATAAAAAAAGACTGCATTACATTTTGACCTTTTTGACAGCATGTTTTAGAGGTTGGAGTTGATTACAGAGCCAACCTTCAACTCCATCCTCCCCGCCTTGTTCTGTGATAAAAGACCACGTTATTATGCTGTTTTTGAGGTTGGAGTTGAGGTCTGAGGTTGGAGTTAAGAAGAATAGAATCTTTGCCTTACCCTCCATACAGTCCTTGTTCCCAGGGTTTCATCCTTAATATAGAGACATAGCATGTAAGTCAGAGACCTTCACCAGCATCCGCCACTACGATGGTAATTTAGGAAATCAAGCTCATGAGCCAGACTCGCATGCTTCAGGAGACCGACATAGATGCAATCCTCGTGGGCACGCCGCGCCCCTTCGGCAGACGCACGCGCTTTGTAATGGGTGGGAATAAGCTGGCGCAGCAGCCGCCGCTGCGCCGGGGTGAGGGCATGCTGCTCGGCCTGGAGCAGGAGACTGTGGACCACATGGTCGCCGTGTACCGCTGCCGCAACGGCCATTACATCTACCACGACTCCCAGGACTCACCGCCTCACCCCGCCTTCCACCTTTACCGGAGCCGGAACAACATATCCAAGTCTTAGGTGAAGATGATCTGCACCCCGCTGCAGAGTTATAATTACGGTACATGTGCGTACCATGCCATCACCTTCATGGATTTTGCAACGCGCTACCACGCCAGCAACGTGTACTCCCTCATCATGAAGTTCCGGAGGCACATGCGAGCCAGGCCGGACCTGAAGACGGTGCTCACTGTGGAGCAAATCCTGCGGGAGTTTAAACACATCATGAAAATCAATATCTCTATGCATGGCGGCCAGGACCCAGGCAGCGTGTTGCGTCAATGAGCTCATCAATTGTCTGTTGCTGCACTTTGTCATTTTTACACAGCCATATCAGAGAATTTAGTTAAGTTCTTATTAAATAAAAGCATAAAAATAATATAGTACTTAAAAAAATTCCTGGATCATCTTTACACATTCACTTCTTATGAATGTTACTACAATGGAAACGCTAATGTAATACTGATACATCACAATTTATAAAGTAACAGAAACACAAAGAATACATACCCCCCAATTAAACACACACAAACACAAACACACACGCACACGCACACGCACACGCACACGCACACGCACACGCACGGACATATTCAATGCACATTCAATCAATCTCCTATCTAACTATCAGTATAGTTTGTGTAAAGACAGATCCACAAGTGATCTTCTAGTTTTCCTGACTGAATCTTGGTCATCCTATTTTATGGGGTTCGGTAAACTTTTCTGCTGTTCTTGACATATTAAAAAAACTTTTGATAGAATCTGGCACAAATCTTTAAATTCCAAACTACCCTCTTTCGCTGTTTATCCCTCTCTCGGCACCTTCATCTTAAGTTTCCTGTCAAACCGTTCTATTGCATATACTGTAGACGATAATTGTTCTCCTATACAAGTCCATCTCTCACAGTCCTGGCACTGTGAGAGATGGCTACGAGCTATGTGTTGGTCCCCATGGCTCCGGTACCAGAAACACCAACAGTTATCTGCTTCTGAACTTTGCAAGATCCAGAAGGTTGAGAATTGCAGGTTCTTGGTATCAGAGGCCAGAGCTGCACCGCTGGACATGGTATAGTAATGCCGGAGGGGTAGCTAAGGAGATCGACCACATCCTCGTTAGTACTCGTTGGAGGATCCTCCAGAACTGCAGGGTTTACCGGAGTGCTGAGTTCTTTGGAACAGATCGCAGACTTGTTGTTGCTACACTTAAGCTTCATGTCAAGTCCAGAAGAATCTCAAGAGGTAACCATACTGTGTTTCATCTTGAGAAACTGAAGGACTTGACTTGTGCTCATGAGTATGCGGTGGCAGTCTCAAATCGGTTTGATGTGCTCGGTGCTCTCGGGGACCCTGTAGAACTGTGGGATACCTTCAAACGTGAAACTCTACAGGCTGCCAAGGAGTGTATTGGGGAGCGCCCAAGGTCAAGGCGTGGTTTTGTCTCGACGGAGACGCTGGAGAAAATCGAGGAGAGTCGCGCTGCCAGGCTGGCTGGGAACCGGGACCAGCACAGGGCTCTGTCACGCCGGACTAGAACCCTCCTGGGGAGAGACAAGGAGAGGTATGTCAGGAGTCTCGCTGAGGCTGTCGAGGGCCATTTGAACGCTAATGACCTCCGACCCGCCTACTGAGCCCTAAAGAAGCTCCGTTCCAAGTCTCCTTCTCGGGCGAGTGCTATTCGAACAGCAGATGGGCGCCTCGTGTCGGACATGGATGGGCAGATGGCTCGTTGGGCTGAGTACTTTGGGCAGTTGTTCACGGTGGACCCTCCAACTGAGCAGCTTCACACCACTGAGGTACAGGCAGTGGATGCCGATCCTCCCATTGACGAAACCGCAACCTCTCTTGACGAAGTCAGAGAGGCTGTAGCAAAGTTGAAGGGTGGAAAGGCAGCTGGTGTTTGTAATATCAGTGCGGAGCTCCTCAACGCTGGGGGTGAGGCCATGATCCGCGGGTTGCATGCTGTCCTGACTGCCGTGTGGCAATCAGGTACCATTCCCTCTGACTGGAAAAGGGGGCTGGTCGTCCCTATCTGGAAAGGGAAAGGGGACCGTCAGGACTGCAACAATTACCGCGGTATTACACTGCTCAGCATACCAGGCAAGGTGCTTGCCCATCTATTGCTGACACGGATTCGCAGTCATCTGGTGAAGCATCAGAGACCTCAGCACTCTGGGTTCACCCCTGGTAAGTCAACAACGGACCGTATCCTAGCGCTTCGTGTCCTCGTGGAACGCCGACGTGAGTTTCGACAGGGGATGCTTGCAGCCTATGTTGATCTCAAGAAGGCATTTGGCTCGGTGCATCGTGAGTCACTTTGGGATCTTCTGCGACATCGAGCGATTCCTGCAAGGACTATCGGTTTGATAGCTGGTCTGTATTCTGGGACTGAGAGTGCTGTGAAGTGTGGGGCAGGTGTATCCAGCTTCTTTCCTGTGAATACAGGAGTGAGGCAAGGGTGCGTCCTTGCCCCATCACTTTTCAATACTTGTATGGACTGGGAATTGGACAAGGTTGTAGATCAAAGTGATTGCGGATCATCCGTCGGCAACACCAAGATCACTGATCTTGTTTTTGCCGATGATGCAGTAATTTTTGCTGAGTCGCTGGAGGTCCTGGTGATGGCTCTCAAGGCGCTGCACGAGGAGGCAAAGCCTTTGGGACTTTAGGTTTCCTGGCTCAAGACCAAGGTCCAGGTGTTTGGAGACTTACTAGATGAAGCAGTACAGTCTGTTCATGCGTGTGGCGAGGACATTGAGATCTTGGAAAGTTTTACATACCTTGGTAGCGCAGTCCATAATGACGGCGAGTCACGTCAAGAAGTCTTACGGTGGATTGGCATAGCCCACGGTGTTATGGACTCGCTAAGCGGGAGTATTTGGCGTTGTCGGTACCTGTGCCGAAGGACAAAGATCCGGATCTTCAAGTCGCTTGTGATCCCTCTCGTACTCTATGGTTGTGAGACATGGACACTAAATAGTGACTTGAAGAGACGAATCAATGCCTTTGGTAATAAGTGTCTTCGCAGAATCATGGGGTATCGCTGGGATGATTACGTGTCAAATCAGCGATTGCACCGTGAGACTGAATCGAGGCCTATTACCTGCATTGTCCGTCAGCGCCAACTTCGGCTATATGGGCATGTGGCACGCTACCCTGAAACCGATTCTTCCCATCGGGTTGTATCTGTAAGAGACAATCCGGCGTGGAGGAGGCCAAGGGGGCGCCCACAAGGCTCGTGGCTGGGGCAAGTTGATGTTTCTTGTCGAGAGCCGCTTGGTATGGGAAAGGAGCCTGCATGGGAACTCGCGCGTGGTGACCCCCGGGAGTGGCGTCGTAGGGTGGGCGAGGCGACGCGCCCCCCGGCGTATGCCTTCAATGATTGATTGATATACAAGTCTATCAATAGTGGTGTTCATTGGGGTTCTGTTCTCTTTATCACACTTTTTATCACACACTCTTTTTGTATTATTCTTTATTGATCTTCAAAGTCTAACTCAATCCCCTATCCACTCCAAGGCTGATGACTCTACCCTGGATTGTTCTACGTCGTTCACTCCACATCCAACTCTACAGGAACTAAGTGATTCGCTAAGAGATGCCACAGAGCGCCTAACTTTTCATCTTTCTATAATTTCTGAATAGAGCAAATCAAACCTTGATTTCACCTAATGCCTCAAAAATCCAATTTCTTTACCTATCTACTCGACATAACCTTCCAGACAACTATCTTCTCTTCTTCAATGACATTCAACTGCGTCTTTTTGTCTCCGTTTGCCTCTTCTACAATGAACATTCTGGGTATATCCTGTACTAAAAATCTGAACTAGAAATTTTACATCAGATTCTCTTCAGTTCCTAAAACAGCTTCTAAGAAGTTAGGTGTCCTGTGACGTCTGCGTCTATTTTGTTCTTTCTTCCCAGCTGCTTGCTCTGTACAGGGGCCTTATCTGCTTATGTATGGAGTATGTCTCACATGTTTTTTTTTGTTTTTTTTACATCACAAAGGACTGGCCAAGGGCTCAACAAAAATAGGTACACAAAGCCCGTTTAGTTGCCAGTCCCTATAAAGAAGACAGTAAGAGAATAAAAATAAAGAGGGGGTGCCAATTTAGTTCGGAAGGTGTCTTTGTTACTCTTCTCTTGAAAAGATTTAAGTCATAGGAAAGTGGAAAAATTGAAACAGGAAGAGAGTTCCAGAGTTTACCAGTGAAAGGGATGAACGAGTCCCTTACTCGTCCATCCCCTGCAAGAATTAATACTGATTAATTCTTGCATTAGGAAGATGGACATAATAGGGATGAGAATGAGTAGAAAGTCTCGTGCAGCGAGGCCGCGGGAAGGGGGAAAGCATGCAGTTAGCATGTTCAGAAGAGCAGTGGGCATGAAAATAACGGTAGAAGATAGCAGGAGAAGCAACATTCCGGCGGTGATTTACAGATTGAAGACAGTCAGGCAGAGGGGGGTAGTTGATGAGACGAAAAGCTTTTGACTCAACGCTGTTTAGGAGAGCTGTACGAGTAGATCCTTCCCAAACATGTGAGACATACTCCATACATGGGCAGATAAGCCCCCTGTACAGAGCAAGCAACTGGGAGGGAGAAAAAAAGGGACGCAGACGCCACAAGACACCCAACTTCTTAGAAGCTGTTTTAGCAAGAGATGAGATGTGAGATTTCCAGTTCAGATTTTTAGTAAAGGATAGTCCTAAAATGTTCATTGTAGAAGAAGGAAATAGTTGAGTGTCATTGAAGAAGAGGGGATAGTTATCTGGTAGGTTTTGTCGAGTAGATAGGTGAAGGGGGGGATCCACTCATACAGCTCTCCTAAACAGGGTGGAATCAAAAGTTTTTCGTCTCATCAACTCCCCTCCCCTGACTTACTGTCTTCAATCTTTAGTTCACCGCCGCAGAGCTGCTTCTCTTGCTACCTTCTACCGTTACTGTCATGCTCACTGCTCTTCTGAAATTGCTAACTGCATATCTCCACCCATCCCGTGGCTTCGCTACACACGGCTGTCTACTCATTCTCATCCCTATTCTGTCCATCCTACTTATGCAGGAGTGTACCAGTATCTTCACAATTTCATCCTTTTAACTGGTAAACTCAGGAGTTCTCTTCCTGTTTCTATTTTATTTACCTTCCTAAGATATAAATGACTTCGAGAGGAGTGCCAGGACAACTCCCAAACTGAATGACCCACCCACTTTCAGGAATGTCTTACTGTTCTCTATATGGACTGGCACCTAGCAGCCTTTGTGTTACTTTTTTTTTGCCCTTGGCTAGACCTTTTAGATGTAAAGAATAAAGAATAGAGAACACACACACACACACACACACACACACACACACACACACACACACACACACACACACACACACAACACACACACTCTCTCTCTCTCTCTCTCTCACCGTCACCGTCTCACACACAGGGTACTCCGTGGTGCAAGGGAAGCACGCTCGGTTCACAGCCGAGAAGTTCCGGGTTCGATCCCCGGGCGGAGCGGAAACAGATGGGTTGTTTCCTTAAAACCCGAGCCCCTGTCCACCCAGCAGTGAATGGGTACCGGTTGTTAGCCGGGGTTTGTGACCTGCTCTCCGGGGTGCTGGCTTCGGCAAACACAAAGCACTAAGGATGAATGATAAAAAATGTTGATATGGAGACGGGGCCACACGAGCATTGCTCTGGCCCTGTAAAATACAACTAGATGAATACAACTAGATGAATACACACATACACACTTCAACCAATGGCAAACTTACATTCCTCACATAACATTTAACCTTGAACAGTCAAGCAAACAAAGAATCCAAGTTAAAAAAAGAAAAAAAAAGCGAGTAAACAAACAAACAAACAAACATAGGAAGGCCTCAGGAGTGGCAGGGCGCGTCCCTAAGCGGGTGTTCGATCCCCGCTCACTCCTCCTCCACCTCGACAAACATCATCTCCTTCTCCTGCTGCTCCTCCACCAAGTGTCCAGGATGGCCAGCAAGCTTTCCACCTCCTTCTGCAGCGCGCTCTGGGAAGGCCTTTCTTTCCTTGGCTACTCCTGCAGGCTCGCCTCCACCAGGGGCGTCACCAGGTGGGTGAGCAGCGGGTGCTTCGAGCACCGGCACACCTGCCGTAGATAGGTCCCTACGCTGAACACGTCGCTGGACGACTGCAGCGGCTGCCCGCCTTCAGTTCCGGCGACCTGAAGTAGGCGTACTCCTTCTCCTCCAGGCTGCGAGGAATGCTAAACAGCTCAATGTAGAAGATTTCCCCGACCCTGGTGGCGATGTCTAAGTCGATGAGGTTGACCTTGGTGCTGGAGGGCGAGCCACCGTGATGTTGTCCGACTTGACGTCGTTGTGAACGAAGCCCTAGAGGTGCACCTCGGCCAGCCACTGAGCCACGCCTGCGACCTCGCGCAGGAACGAGCCCGCGCTGCACCCCTCCTTGAGGTAGGGATACAAGGGCATGCCGGCATAGTCCATGGTGACTGCAGACGCAACACAGGTGCTTATAGCGTGGATGCACGGCGACCCCCCCCCCCCCCCCTTCCAGCTGCAGGGCCACGAGTGTTTTTCACATGAAGCAGACGGGGTCTTTGTCGCCCTTCATGCTCTTCCTGATGACGTTTCGGCCCCTGAAGGTGACGCGATCTACGCAGCTGATAGAAGCTTCGCTGCGCCACTCCGTCAACGGCATGTTGGAAAGTTCCTCCTATAAGGCAGCACAAGAAGGTGGGTCCCCACTCCCCACGTACTCCTGGAAGTCCTCCAGGAAGTCCTTCTCCTCCCACACATCCATCGCAACCCACGAGTCTTGCATAGGCTCGTCGTCACTCACACACACTGCCAGGAGGTCACGGAGCAGCGCTTCACAAACCCTCGTGGTCATCGCGAGTGTATATAGGTCGTATGCAGAGCGAAGAAGCGTGTCTACAAACCTTTCTCAGAAGAGCTTGTAGGTGCCCAGAGAGCGAGAGGAGCAGGCAAAAGCGAAGCGGAATTGAGGGGCCAAGGGCAAGGACAAGGGTGACACCATGTCTTCGTGGGACTGATTTTAATTTATTTCTTTTGTATGCGCTCTATATGCATGAAATACATGAAATACTGCATAAGATGAAGTAAAATGGCAAGAAATGAACAATAGAGTTGGCATAAGAGGTTTATTACTCCGAAAACTGTTATCATATCTCGGAATTTGAAGAGGATAGGCCTGTGACTCACCATATCTCAGACTCTGGTGATCCTTACAAGTGTTTGGGTTGCAAGAGTCAGACTTAACTTCTCTCTCACACACACGCACACGCACTCGCACACGCACACAACGATATATATATATATATATATATATATATATATATATATATATATATATAATATAATGAAGATATAAACCAGCGCGGGTAGAAACATCTTGATTGTTTATTCGAACGTTTCGGCTATACATAAGCCATCATCAGCCTAAAATCGGATACAAAAATGTTTTTGTTAAAAATGAAAATATACAAGTTATAAAATTATTTGCACATTTAAAATGCCTAACCTAAAATATAATAAAATAAGAGTAAAAATTATAAAACAGTAATAAAAATAAAAATACTACACATACCAATCAACATCGCAGTGGAGTGTGGGATTCCCACATGGTCTAAAAGCACAGGAGCGGGGTTGAGGTGCCCTGTGCGCAGAGAGACGGTTTGTGGTGGTGGGTGAGGAGGCTCTCACATATCCACCGGGTGGAGTCGTGGGAGCTTGTGTGTAATATATTAAAGTCTTGATTTGATATTGGGTGGCCTGAGGCTTCGGAATGATCCCGAATTATATTGGGCAGACCAAACGCCACCTCACCACTAGGATCGCGGAGCATCGGGGACTGTCTCACAGGACTGGCAAACCCGTGTCCAAACCACCATTTTCAGCCATTCGGGATCATTCCGAAGCCTCAGGCCACCCAATATCAATCAAGACTTTAATATATTCACACAAGCGTCCACGGACTCCCCGGTGGATATGTGAGAGCCTCCTCACCCCCACCACAAACCGTGTCTTTGCGCACAGGGACATCAACCCCGTCCTGTGCTTTTATGACATGTGGGAATCACCCCTGCGAGCTTGATTGATCGTATTATTTTATTTTATAATTTTAACTCTTACTCTATAATTTAGGTAGGCATTTTATGGCAATCAATGTTATACTGTCAAGTATCGGATTAACCGTGACAAACCACCATTTTAGCTATGAGGCTTCATGTCGAGCCGAGTTCCACAAACAATCAAAGTTCATACCTAGTTTTACACTCTAGTTCAGATCACCCGGTGGAATAGTATTGCCTCCTCACTCACCCCCAAACTCCTCTCTCTCGCCTCAGGCACCTCATCTCCCCCTCCTGTCTTTACCTCGTGATCTCCTCACTCCTCTCATGTTCATTGGTATCTCTTCATTCTTTTCTTTTTTCTCTCTTCTCTCTTTTCATTCTCTCTTTCTCTCTCATTTCTCTCTCTCTTCTCGTTGCATCTTTGTCATATTTCTACTTGTATACTTTCATCTCTCTTACAAACTTTCTCGTCTCATTCTCTAGGCTGTATCTCTTTTCCCAACGTCTCTACTCTCACTTTTCTCTCTACCCTCGCTCGTCTCTTATCTTTCATCTATCATCAGTTCCCTCTCTCTAGACATCTTCCCTCTCTACTATCTTATCTTCTATATCTCTCTCATTACTACTCATATATTTCATTATCTTTCTATTCTCTCTTATACTTTTCTCTTTACTATACTTCTATCTCTCTATCATCTATCTCTCATCTACTTATATATATAATATATATATATATATATATATATATATAATATATATATTATATATATATATATATAATATATATAACCACATCAGGATACATCACAAAATAAAAAAATTACAATAAATCCTTAAAGTAATCGTTCAGACCCTTTTTTTCCTTGCAGCTACGTACGTATATGTTCAATATTCATTCAAAACAGCTTATCCACAAAAAAATAATAATTGCACCCCTTATTTCCGTTACAACACGACTTTTGCATAAAGCGCGGGGAAAAAATTTTCATCTTTCCAATCGCCGCGCAAATATTGCTGATGACGCCACGGGAGGCGGCAACATGTAAACTACAAACTTCTGCATTTGTGACAGCTGTCAAACTAAAGCTCCGTCCACACTAGCGGGCAAAGCCCGCCGGGCAGTGCCCGTCACGGGGAAAAGCCCGCGGGCACACTGTAACTGTTGTCCACACAGCAGAGCCTGCCTGGCCCAGTCAGAGGCGAGCAGCTGAGCAGCCAGGCAGTGTAGCCGTTCTCTATTCAGGAAAACTGTGTGCGGTACGACAACAATGCGAAGCAGGAAGGACCGTAAGAAGCTGACACTGTGTACCATAATCATTGCTATGTGTCTGAAAAAGAAAAAGGACAAAGTGGAGAAAAAGAAGTGGCTCCACTTCTCCACTCCAAAGCTCCACATGTAACCTCGTATGTCTGGCAGCGACGCACTGCCTGGCGCGGCAGGCAGTGCCTGGTGAAACCGCTCACCTACTATCGCGGGCATTCTACTCGTTTTCCCGCGGGCACAAGCGGTGAGCCCATCAACAGGCAAACTGCTCCCTTGTGCCCGCGGGCAATGCCCGCTAGTGTGGACGGAGCTTAACCAACATCCATCCACCGTTATGTGACCAACACCCATCACCTTCCCCCAACACCAACACCCATCCCCTTCCCCCACCACCAACACCCATCCCCTTCCCCAACCACCAGCACCCATCCCCGTTCCCCTACTATCAACACCTATCCTCGTTTTCTCGTGGTCCTATTGGTCGGATACGTGTGCTGCTAACTTCTCTCTTAAGGCACAACTTTCTTGCTGCACCCATAAAGGATGCATGTGTATACCAAATCACAAAACAAATCTATCAGAAACACCCAAAATTCTTCAAGTACTATGTTTATTGCCTGTGTTTATGTGCTTTTGGCTTGACATGCGTCAGCTTTGGTGACGTCATCGAGCCACGGTGCGTCGACTGCTAGCTGTCTGGAGCGTTTTGGAAGCTCGGGGAATTTCATATTTTGATTGCGTATTATTTAGAAACGCCTGACTGGATGCAAAGAGTGACAACATATTGTTGATATACTGGATGATGGCTATATTTTGACTAGATAGAATAAGGAATGATGAAATGGTCAGAACGATTACATTAAAATTAAAAGCAGAACAAAATTTGCCTAACACACAGGGAGACAGACGGCCGCGGTCTCGCCTATTCCAGCGGGCTATTTCTAT
>JACEEZ010005345.1:40000-45000 GCA_016584305.1 Chionoecetes opilio | reverse complement strand
TTATTTTTACATTTGCAATATTCATCAGGTTTCCTGCTACCAACGCCATCTCGATTAACGCATTCTTTATTCCCCCCCAAGTCTGTATTTATATCTCTGACTTCCTCTTCTAATATTTATTTCATTCCCGCGTCATATTGAACCTGTGTGTCCAATATTACTTTATAATGATTTCTCCCGTACTAAATATCATCTGAAATTTATGTTTGCTGTAAATCGATAAACTCTTTAAATAATAAACAATTATGTTCCGTTAAGTTTCTTGTTCGTCCCGTATCTATTCTTAGATATCATGTTCATTCCGCCTCTAGTTTGGAGCTTTACACGGGCAACAGATCATTCTTGCATTTATTGAATTCAACGTTAAGTATTTTCTCTATGTCAGAACACGTCACATGCTACGAAAGGAGGGGGGGTAGATGAGAGCAGAGAGAGCAACGCAGAGAAGCGAGTTAGAAGAGAGATTAAGAGAGAGAGAAGATGAGCATGAGAGAGAGACGAGAATGCAGAGAAAGAGAGAGGGAGAGAGAGAGAGAGAGAGAGAGAGAGAGAGAGAGAGAGAGAGAGAGAGAGAGAGAGAGAGAGAGAGAGAGAGAGAGAGAGAGAGAGAGAGAGAGAGAGCGAGAGAGAGAGAGCGAGAGAGCGAGAGAGGAGAGAGGAGAGAGAGAGAGAGAGAGAGAGAGAGAGAGAGAGAGAGAGAGAGAGAGAGAGAGAGAGAGAGAGAGAGAGAGAGAGAGAGAGAGAGAGAGAGAGAGAGAGAGAGAGAGAGAGAGAGAGAGAGAGAGAGAGAGAGAGAGAGAGAGAGAGAGAGAGAGAGAGAGAGAGAGAGTTGTCACATTCGGCAATCACACCCAGTCATTAATATCACAAGCTCATCACACCCGCGGCCACCCAGTCCCCGCCTCGACGCGCCATCAAGCCCCTCATTCCAATCAAAGTTTCGGTCTCCCTACACGAGCGGTCGCCACACCACTCACTCTAATCACCCTGCCAATCACACTCCCTAGCCGTGCCGTCCCCCTTTTTCCATCTTAATCTCTCCCTAGACTTTTTCTTCGTAATTTCGTCGTCGGTTGATACAGAAAAAGAAAAAGGACATATCTGTCAGCCATAATTCAGTCTCGCGAGAAAATTAAGACTCTCGTTTCCACATAATTATGCATTAATTAGTGAAGATTTTCTTAATTACCTTCTTGACGGACATAATCCACCTGCCACGGATCACTCATCAACCATCGGCCGCCTTTAGACTCCGCCGCCCCTACTCATCCTATAAAATGAGATTGATCAGACTTGAGAAAAAAATCGACAATTAACTAATTACTGAATTACAGACCACGTGTCCTATACATTACCCACCGCCTCAAAACCTGGAATGGACGAGGTTTAGTTAATTACAGGTGGAATATTAGAGACAAGGCTCCCTCAGGCATGTAATTGCGGCGACTAGGCTGCGAATCAATCTCAACGATCATTAAGTGTGGTGGCGCGCCGACGAAAGGCAAGGTTGAGTTAGGGCAGGTGTGGGGCTTATAAGGTGTGGGAGGCATCAGGTGTGGGGCTTATAAGGTGTGGGAGGCATCAGGTGTGGGGGGCATCAGGTGTGGGGGGCAACAGGTGTGGGGGGCATCAGTGTGGGGGGCATCAGGTGTGGGGGGGCATCAGGTGTGGGGAGCCATCAGGTGTGGGAACATCAGGTGTGGGGGGCATCAGGTGTGGGGAGCATCAGGTGTGGGGGGCATCAGGTGTGGGGGGCATCAGGTGTGGGGGGCATCAGGTGTGGGGGCATCAGGTGTGGGGGGCATCAGGTGTGGGGAGCGATCAGGTGTGGGGGGCTCAGGTGTGGGGGGCACCAGTGTGTGGGGGGCATCAGGTGTGGAGGGCATCAGGTGTGGGAGGCATCAGGTGTGGGGGGCATCAGGTGTGGGGGGGCATCAGGTGTGGGGGGCATCAGGTGTGGTGGGGCATCAGGTGTGGGGGGCATCAGGTGTGGGGAGCATCAGGTGTGGGAGGCATCAGGTGTGGGGGGCATCAGGTGTGGGGGGCATCAGGTGTGGGGGGCATCAGGTGTGGGGGACATCAGATGTGGGAGGCATCAGGTGTGGGGGGCATCAGGTGTGGGGGCATCAGGTGTGGGGGGCATCAGGTGTGGGGGGCATCAGGTGTGGGGGGCATCAGGTGTGGGGGCATCAGGTGTGGGGGGCAATCAGGTGTGGGAGGCATCAGGTGTGGGGGGCATCAGGTGTGGGGGGCATCAGGTGTGGGGGGGCATCAGGTGTGGGGGGCATCAGGTGTGGGGGGCATCAGTGTGGGGGGCATCAGGTGTGGGGGGCATCAGGTGTGGGGGGCATCAGGTGTGGGGGGCATCAGGTGTGGGGGTCATCAGGTGTGGGGGGCATCAGGTGTGGGGGGCATCAGGTGTGGGGGGCATCAGGTGTGGGCATCAGGTGTGGGGAGCATCAGGTGTGGGGGGCATCAGGTGTGGGGGGCATCAGGTATGGGGGTCATCAGGTGTGGGGGGCATCAGGTGTGGGGGCATTAGGTGTGGGAGCATCAGGTGGTGGGGGCATCAGGTGTGGGGGGCATCAGGTGTGGGGAGCATCAGGTGTAGGGGGCATCAGGTGTAGGGGCATCAGGTGTGGGGGGCATCAGGTGTGGGGGGCATCAGGTGTGGGGGGCATCAGGTGTGGGGGGCATCAGGTGTGGGGGCATCAGGTGTGGGGGTATCAGGGTGTGGGGGGGGCATCAGGGTGGGGGTGCATCAGGTGTGGGGGGCATCAGGTGTGGGGGGCATCAGGTGTGGGGGGCATCAGGTGTGGGGGTCATCAGGTGTGGGGGCATCAAGTGTGGGGGTATCAGGTGTGGGGAGCATCAGGTGTGGGGGGCATCAGGTGTGGGGGGCATCAGGTGTAGGGGGCATCAGTTGTGGGGGCATCAGGTGTGGGGGGCATCAGGTGTGGGGGGCATCAGGTGTGGGGGTATCAGGTGTGGGGGGGCATCAGGTGTGTGGGGGTCATCAGGTGTGGGGGTATCAGGTGTGGGGGGCATCAGGTGTGGGGGCATCAGGTGTGGGGGTCATCAGGTGTGGGGGGCATCAGGTGTGGGGGGCATCAGGTGTGGGGGCATCAGGTGTGGGGGGCATCAGGTGTGGGGGGCATCAGGTGTGGGGGTCATCAGGTGTGGGGGCATCAGGTGTGGGGGTCATCAGGTGTGGGGGGCATCAGGTGTGGGGGGCATCTGGTGTGGGGGGCATCTGGTGTGGGGGGCATCAGGTGTGGGGGCATCAGGTGTGGGGGGCATCAGGTATGGGGGGCATCAGGTGTGAGGCTCCACGCGGTATTCCCTTGATGATTGGGGCGTCAAGCTGTGAGTGTCAGGCTCTTAGTCAGGAGTTTCATGTGTACAATGCAAGATGAGCTAAGTGCTTCAGGTGGCAAGGATGGAGTGGCAACAGGTGTGGCGGCTCTTTTCTTTGTGTGTGTGTATGTGTGTGTGTGTATTCATCTAGTTGTATTCATCTACTTGTATTTTACAGGGCCTGAGCAGCGCTCGTATGGCCCCGTCTCCATATCAACATTTTCATCATTCATCCTTAGTGCTTTCTTTGTGTTGGCCGATGCCACCACCCTTGGAGGCGGGTCACAAACCCCCGGCTAACACGCGGTACCCATTCATTGCTGGGTGGACCTGGGCTCGGGTTTTAAGGAAACACCCCATCTGTTTTCCGCTCTGCCCGGGGATCAAACCCGGGACTTCTCGGTTGTGAACCGAGCGTGCTACCCTACACTAAGGAGTACCCGTGTGTGTGTGTGTGTGTGTGTGTGTGTGTGTGTTGAGTGCTCGGTGTTTCGTTCAGGGATAATACAAAGGGCTGCGTGCACACAACAGAGGGCTGTCAAGTGACCGGAGCAGCAGCGGTGTGTGTGTGTGTGTGTGTGTGTGTGTGTGTGTGTGTGTGCGCGCATGGCGTGTCAGGCTGCAACTGCAGAAGAAGGTGTATAATGGAGGCATGACAGGAACAAGGCCATACATCAGCCGTGAAGGTTCCTGCAGGTCTAGGAGGGGAGGTGGTGGGAGGAAGGGGGATGATTTGGGCAGATATGATTCGTGAGGTAGCGGGAGGTTGAGTATGAGAAGTGTAAGGCTAGAGGTAGGAAGGGAAAGGTGAAAGAAGAGGCTTTTGGCGAGTGGAAGTGGAAGGTATAGCTAAATGAGGGGGGAAAAGGTAGCTAATCATTTGAGGAAAGAGGATCGGTAAGGGGGGACTAAGGCAAAACTATATATTCAGCAGTACAATCAACACAAACGTTGCATAATTGGGCACGAATAAAAGTAGGAAAAAACATATATATATATTTACTGAGCAGAGAACGAGTCTGTCAGGTCAAACTTTAATTCGTCACCAGTTGACTTAATTAAACGTTTAAATTCCGACCCAATTACAGAGTTTATTTCGTTAATGAAGCACGTCACCTGCCGGCGGGGAACAGAGTGACTCCCGCCGCCTAACACAATTCATCTCCGACCCAAGGCCTCACCGGGAGATTAATGAGCAAGGAGTAATGAGGAGGCTGAGGTGGGGGGCTTTACAGGCACAGGCACATACACACACACACACACACACACACACACACACGCACCACACGCACACGCACACACATACACGAGACCCAAATCAGCAGGACATGACGCGGAGGAAAACACAAGCAGTGACTTATGATAGGAAATGAACCCATAATGAAGGCTGGAGGCGTCCAAGAAAGCTTCAGCGTGAATGATGGTAGGGGCGGCGACGGGGGCCAGGGCAGCGCTGGGGGGTGGCAAGGGTAATAGAAACGGCGGCAGGGGTGGTATAGGGGTGGTATACAGTAGTGGCGCTGGTGGTGGTATCGGCATTAATAGTATAGTAATGGTGAGGTTTACGGAGGGGGGAAAAAGGAAAGAGTAGCAAGGATATAATAGGTGTCGTGGCAGTGATTGTGGTAGTGGTGGTGATAATG
>JACEEZ010005345.1:32500-35000 GCA_016584305.1 Chionoecetes opilio | reverse complement strand
CTCTCCTTTCCTTCTATCATTCCTCCTTTCCTTGTCAACTTGTTTCTGTTTCCTTAACTTCCCCGTGTCCTTCTGCCTCTGTTCTGTCAATATTCCTGATTCATATTACTCACAGGTCTCAAAGCGCAGGTTTCCGTCCTGTGTGTGTACGAAGCAAAGGTTTATCGCAGACTCGCGCGTGCAGCACACTGCGTCGTTTTGCTTTCCCATTACCGTTCTGGGTCCGTTGGTCGTCAGCCTTTTCTGCGTCGCTGCTCAACGCTTTGCTCCTGTCGCGGAGGAGGGGATGGGCCGAGG
Source organism: Chionoecetes opilio (assembly GCA_016584305.1). NCBI lineage: Eukaryota > Metazoa > Arthropoda > Malacostraca > Decapoda > Majidae > Chionoecetes > Chionoecetes opilio. The sequence goes on along the minus strand of JACEEZ010005345.1, from coordinate 34,703 downwards.
AACCCAAATGTTGTTACCGTGTGTGTATGTGATTGCGTGTGTATGTGTGTGACTGTATTCATCTAGTTGTATTTTATTCATCTAGCTGTATTTTACAGGGCCTGAAGTACGCTCGTATGGCTCCGTCTCTATAGCTACATTTTATCATTCATCCTTAGTGCTTATTGTTGGCCGAAGCCACCACCTCTGGAGGCGGGTCACAAACCCCCGGCTAACAGCCGGTACCCATTCACTGCTGGGTGGATAGGGGTTCGGGTTTTTAAGAAGACCGCTCGTCTGTCTTCACTCCAGCCGGGGACTCAACCCGGAACTTCTCGGTTGTGAGCCGAGCGTGCTCACATTGTGAGCTGTGCTGTGACCGTCCTGAGTGTGTGTGTGTGTGTGTGTGTGTGTGTGTGTGTGTGTGTGTGTGTGTGTGTGTGTGTTTGGCGTGTGTGTGTGTGTTTGGCTGTGTGTGTGTGTGTTTGGCTGTTGTGTGTGTGTTTGGCTGTGTGTGTGTGTGTTTGGCTGTGTGTGTGTGTGTTTGGCTGTGTGTGTGTGTGTGTGTGTGGCTGTGTGTGTGTGTGTTTGTCTGTGTGTGTGTGTGTTTGGCTGTGTGTGTGTGTGTGTTTGGCTGTGTGTGTGTGTGTTTGGCTGTGTGTGTGTGTGTTTGGCTGTGTGTGTGTGTGTTTGGCTGTGTGTGTGTTTGGCTGTGTGTGTGTGTGTGTTTGGCTGTGTGTGTGTGTGTGTGTGTGTGTGTGTGTCTGTGTCTGTGTCTGTGTGTGTGTGTGTGTGTGTGTGTGTGTGTGTGTGTGTGTGTGTGTGTGTGTGTGTGTGTGTGTGTGTGTGTATGTGTGTGTGTGTGTGTGTGTGTGTGTGTGTGTGTGTGTGTGTGTGTGTGTGCGTGTGCGTGCGTGTCGGTAAATAGGGACATGCATGGTCAGTAGACGTTAATGAGCGCGCTGGGCCCGACACATAACAAAGTGTGACAGGTGACGCCCGGGCCCCGAGGGGAGTTAATATAAATATGCTTCAAAAAGACCAAATTCGCAAACAAACGTATTTATGTCTCTAAATGACATGGACTCTTCTCTACACGAAAAAACAATCAGTGTTTAAAACTCTTCGCGAGATTTTTTTTTTCTGACAACGAACTATATACGCCTCTAATATCATTTTTTAATAATACATCATTGTTATACTGTAAAAAGTTGCTTCTTTAGTGTTCGGGGCAGCTGACGGGAATAATAACACTGGGGAACAAATTTTTGTTGAGTTAGGTCTGACACTTGTTATTAAGTAATTTTTGGGTGCTGAATCCAAAACTGATCTCAGTTTTTCTCTATCACGTCAAGTTTTTGAACTGTAGGATTTTCGTTTTCTTAAGATATATGAAAAATACTGTACATAACAGTAACAGTGCTTATTTTATAAAAAGTTGCAAATGTTAACATACAATGAATAATGAAAGAAATAGGCATGAATAGAATGTTTATTTAACATTATCATGTTTTTAGAAAGGATAAGGCTATAATTGTGTGCAGGTTAAGGTAAAAATTTACGTTTGTAGCTTTGTCTGGAGTGTTCAACTTGAGGACTATCGCGTTTGAATGCCGTTTGATGCTCCAACAATAGTCAGCCATCATATGCACATCCCATCTACCCTGGTAACGTTCTTCCATAACCTTCAAATCTTGGTGAAATCGTTCACCTTGCTCGTCGCTAGCAGCACCAAGATTTTCCGGAAAGTTGGCAAGATGGCTATGCAAAAAATGTACTTTAATACTCATGTTGCAACCAAGCGCTTTGTAGCTCTCCAATAGTTTCTGAACAATTTCTGTGTAATTACTTGCACGTGTATTTCCAAGAAAGTTCTTGACGACGTCTTTGAATGATAGCCAAGCATTCTTTTCAAGGTCTGACATAGTACCGTTGAAATGTTCATCTTTGATGAGCTGTCGAATTTGTGGACCATCAAACACACCGGCCTTGATTTTTTCAATTGACAGTCCAGGAAATGCCAAGATGATGTACTTCAAACAGTCGCCATCAGTTGACAATGCTTTTACAAATTGTTTCATGAGACCTAGTTTTATGTGCAGAGGTGGGAATATTATTTTCTTCCTGTCAACAAGTGGCTCATGTACAATGTTAGGATCTCCAGGTTTAAGATCAGATCTCGGAGGCCAATTCGTCTGAACCCAATGCTTCTCTCGAGCTCTGC
>JACEEZ010005345.1:22500-27500 GCA_016584305.1 Chionoecetes opilio | reverse complement strand
TCAGAGAAAATCTCCTGCCCGTATATACTCTATATATACATATATATATATACATTTATAATATATATTATATAAATATATATATATATATCATATAGATATATATATATATATATATATATATACATATATATATATATATATAATAATATATATCTATATATATATATATACTATATATATACATAATATATATATACATTATAATTTTTTATTATATATACATATATATATATACAATACATATATATATACATATATATATACATATATATATATACATATTATATATACATATATATATATACATATATATATATTAATATACATATATATACATATATACATATATACATCTATATATAATAATATATATATATAATATAACATATATATAGATATATATCATATATATATATATAATATATACATATTATATATATAGATATATACATATCTATATATATAGATCTATTATATATATATATATATTATATAGATATATACTATATTATATATATATATATATACATCATATATATATCGTATTATATATATACAATATAATCTAATATATATATACATATATAACATATATATATATCTATATATCATATATACTATATACCATATACCATATATAATATCATATACATATATAATATATATTATATAATACATATATATATATATATCATATACATATCTATATAATATATTACATATATATATATAATATATATACATATATATATATATACTATATACATATATAATACATATATATATATACATATATATATTATATACATATATATATATACATATATATATCATATATCTATACTATATATAATATATATATATATATACATATAATATATACATACTATATACATATATACATATAATATATAATATACATATATATATACATATATATACCTATATATATATATATATACATATATATACATATAAATATATACATATCATATATATCATATATACTATATACATAATTATATACATATATATACATATACATATACATATATATACATATACATATATATAATATATATATATATAATATAGAATATATATTATATATATATATAATAATATATATATGTATACATATATATTATATATACATATATACATATATACATATACATATATACTATAACATATATACATATACATATATACATATATATATATATATACTATATATATATATATATACATATACATATATAATACATATACATATATATGTAAATATATATATATATATATATACATATACATATACATATACATATTGCATATATATACATATACATATATATACATATATATATATATATATGCATCATATATACATATACATATATATATATATATATTAACAATTATATATATCATATATATTATATATATATATATATATATATATATATTATAATTATATATATATATATATAATATATATATATATATTATCTATATATATATATATACTATACTATATATATATATATATATATATATATTATCTTATACGATATATAGATATATAACTGTAACTTATGATACCGGATAGATATATTAGGATGACAGACACAGATATACGATAGTATTATATAATATATAGTGATATAAATATATATGACGATACATCGATCGTATGTATGAGTAGATTGTAGACTAGATCAATATCAAGATGATATATATAGATAGACATATATATAGATTATACATATATAGATAGATATCTATAGAGATAAGATTACGAGTAGATATGATATAGATATAGAGAGATAATATATCGAAGATAGATATATGATATAGATAGATATATATAGAGATATAGTAGTAATAAACATATACCATAGTATATATGAGGAGAGGTATAGTATATTGATAGATGTGATTATTAGATATACACATATACAAGAGATTAGAGATAGACAAAGTATCCATATAATATGATATAGGCATATATATAGACTATATATATTAGAAGAGTAGGTGAAGTAACGTACATAACAGCAGACATATACATCGACATAGACATATACAGGCGAGACATATATAATCACTAACATATAATGATACAGATAGCAATACTTCACATTATAAATACAGAGAGATATCGACTAAATATACATGACGATATATACAGAACATATACAGATATAAATATGATACACGACCATATACAAATATAGATATAATACATATATAGCAGAGATATACATATATAGTATATAGAGTATACATAGAGATATATATACTAGAACAGATATATATAGTAGATAGTTATAGTGATATATGAATAAGCGATGGTATATAATATTATATCTATGATATATTAATTATATCTAGAGAGCGACAGTATATATATATAACAGATGAACGTAGATATGATAGATAGATTAGATATATATATTAGAATAATAATACATATACATATACAAGAAACATATAATACATATACAGATAGACAGAGAAATTAGATATGATAATATCTAGAACATATAATAGAGAGTAGATATAGATATACATATTACATATATATATATACATATACATATACATATTATAAAGATATAAACATTACAAGACATATTATATATATAGTATACAGATATATATCACCATACCTTCTACCACAGCATATTATATATATATATCACCATCACTATATCTACACATTATATATATACATAGAGAGATATTTATACATATATATAGATATATATATATATAGATGTATATGGTATATGTACTTATAGAGATTTATATGTATATATATATATATATATATATATAGTATATATATATATATATATGTATACGTATCTATATGTATATGGTATATATACATAATATATACATATATACATATATACATATTTATAATATTACAGAGAGAGAGACCGAGAGATTAGAGAGGAGAGGAGAGAGAGAAGAGATGAGAGAGCATTGAGAGATGAGAGACGAGAAGAGAGGAGAGAGAACGAGAGAGATGACACATGGGAGAAGAGAGGACCGAGACGAGAGACCCTCCCCCCCGAGTCTTGAGAGAGAGAGAGAGAGAGAGAGAGCGAAGGCTGAGAGCGAGAGCGAGAGCGCGAGCGGAGAGCGAGAGCGAGAGCGAGAGAGAAGAGAGAAGGACTGAGAGAACTTGAGAGGAGAGGAAGAGAGAGAGCGAGCAGAGAGAGAGATGAGAAGAGAGAAAAACGCTAAGAAAGTTGTGTGGATATGATAAAAAGTAAAACGGAAAGGAGATAAACGTGAGAAAGAAATAGGAGAGGAAAAAGACTGCGAGACAGGAGGAGGAGGAGGAGGAGAAGGAGGAGGAGGAGGAGGAGGAGGAGGAGGAGGAGGAGGAGGAGGAGGAGGAGGAGGTGGAGGAGGAGGAGGAGGAGGAGGAGGAGGACGCAACGGTACCGGAAAATTAGGTCAAAGGATAATGGAAGCAGTAAAACAACTAGAAGTTAAAGAGAAAAGTGAAGAAAGAGGTGAAGAGAAGGTGAGTGAAGTGAAGATTAGAGGACCAGAGACCAATGAGAGGTAATGAAAAACTAATGAGAATGAGAAAACAAGAAGCCAAAAGACAAAAGAGAAAAAGAGAAAGGAATGACAAGGAAAAAAAATTGAATTATAAAAGAAATAGAAAAATGCTGATTAGATTATTTAACATATGAACAAAAATTGGGTACGTTGAAAAAAAAAGAGAAAAAAATAAGGACCCAAAATGAAATGAAAAAAAAATGAGGACTCAAAAAATAAGGACCCAATAAGGAAAATTCAAAATGTATGAATAAATTAAGAAAACAAAATAGAGAGTAGGTAAAGCAAATAACATTGAATGAAAGAAAATAATGCAAGATAGCGAGTGAAATAATGACCGAAGGGGAGATGGGGGAGGTAAGTTAATGAGGAGGGAAGCGAGGTGAAATAAAGAGAAAAAAGAAAAATTGAAAGCATGAAATAGAAAAACAAGAGAACAGTATGTGTGAAAGGAGCAGTGAGGAAAGGGAAGTGGGGTCTGCAAGAGCGATGGATGAATAAGTAATAGGGAGAGGAAGGGAAAAGGAGGGAGAGAAGAGACCATATATATCTGGGAGGCAGTGTGGGAGCAGGAGTGCCGCGGAGAGGGGGGGAGGAGAGGGAAGAGTTACGTGGAAGGTCCTCGGGTGGGAGAAAACTGAAGATATAAAACCTACCCGGAAGACCAACATTCTTTCTCCCTCACAAAAAAAAATAGAATAAAATAAAATAGTTCAGGAACATTAAAAGAAAATGAAGCAAGAATTTGTGGTAAGATTAAATAAGAAAATATATGAACTGAGAATGTGTTGAATCAGAGTTAATTACCAGAAAATGTGTTAAAAAGAACAAGAAATTCTGAACTCACTCAATTAATGAAAGGGGAACGGAAGAATATAACAGAAACTAAATGAGTTTAATTGTTAATAGAGGAAAGGAAGGAGAAGAAACAAAATTAGGTGAAAGGAAAATGTATAAAAGGAAGCAGTGGTAATGGAATATTCGATCAAAGAGAATATTAGATGCAGACAAAGTTAGTAAAACAATAAAGAAATGAGACTAAAAACAAGCCAAAAAAAAAAAAAAAAACTGAATATCCAAGTAAAAGACAACAAGTAAGTAAACACATGGCAAACACTCCCGTCATTAACTTCAAAAGATTGCTTAAAAGACTCCAAAAGTTGAACGAGCGTCGTGTGGTAAAAAAAACCCACCAAGGAAAGTTTGGACACCATTAACGTTAAGAAAAAAAATGTGGCATCACTTTTACGCATGCCTGCTATTATTTATGCTGTGGTAGTGGTGGCAGCGTGTAGGGAGAGAGGCAGTCACCCCCTTAATGAGGAACACACATCACTGCCCTGTGTAAAACAAAATATATATGAAAATACACGTACACACGGAAAATCACTCTAATGCCCCCGTCCCCTAAC
>JACEEZ010005345.1:12500-15000 GCA_016584305.1 Chionoecetes opilio | reverse complement strand
GAGGAAAGAAATAGTTCGGTGTGGAAGTTTCAGCGCTACTAATGGCCAGAACGTTCAGTGTCTTCACCGAGGCGCAAATATGACCAGAATTAAGAGTAAAAGATAGAAAATATTATTATGATGTAGCAGTAGTGACAGTGATTATGGTGGTAGTAGTATTAGTATTAGTAGTACTAGTAGTAACAGTAATAGTAGTAGTGGTAGTAGCAAGGTAGTAGTGGTAGCAGTATTAGTAGTAGCAAGATAGTTGTAGTAGGTAGTAGTAGTAGTAGTAATAGTATAGTAATAGTAATAGTAAAAGTATAGTAGTATAGTAATAGTAATAGTAATAGTAAGTATAGTAATAGTAATATAGTAATAGTAATAGTAGTAGTAGCATAGCAGTAAGTTAGCGAGTAGCAGTAGCAGTAGCAGATAGCAGTAGCGAGTAGCGAGTAGAGTAAGTAGTAGTAGTAGTAGTAGTACTGTAGTATAGTATAATAGTAGTAGTAGTAGTAGAGTAGTATAGTTTAGTAAGTAAGTAAGTAGTAGTAGTAGTAGAATAGTAATAGTAATCAGTAATAGTAAATAGTAAATTAATAGAAAATAAAGAATATAGTAGTATAGTAAAAGTAGTAGTAGTACAAGAGTAGAGTAGTAGTATAGTAAAGTATAGTAGTAAGTAGTATAGTAGTAGTAGTAGTAGTAGTAGTATAGTAGTAGTAGTAGTAGTAGTAGTATAGTAGTAGTAGTAGTAGTAGTAGTAGTAGTAGTAGTAGTAGTGGTGGGGGTGGTAATGCTGCAGTTACGATGAGGAGAACAAAATTGAGGAAGAGAATGACGAGGAGGAAAAGGAGGAAGAAGACTAAGGCCCTGAACTAAATAAAATGAAAATTACATTACCCATCAAAAAGTCTAGTTCTTTCAAAATTAACAAGGACAAGCAGTGTTGTAAAGGATAACGCACAGGGAACATAAGAACGAAAACCTCTTTACTGAACTAAAAATAAAGAAAATCACAAAAAAAAGGCTACAGTGAAAGGGATTCAAAGAATAATCCCGTGTTGCTACCTACCACAAGATAAACAGGATTAAATAGCTCAATAAAAAGAGAATGGGATCTGGAGGACACACATACAAAAAAAAGATGAGCGTTAAAGAAAAAGAGATATCCTTTATAGAACGAGTTATGATGCTTTCAAAGAGAATGGACCTGACGACTATTATATACCGCAGCGAGGTCAGCTCAAAGAGGAAAGCTCGGTTTTTTTTATTATATTATTAATATTGTTATTATTGTCTGTATCATTGTTATTACTATTATTATTACTAGTAGTATTAGCATTAGCATCAGTACAACTAATATAATTTCAAAATTATATCGTGTGTGCGTGTGCGTGTGCGTGTGCGTGTGCGTGTGCGTTGTGCGTGTGTGTGTGTGTTGTGTGTGTGTGTTACTACTTTTGTTTCATGTGTATCTTGACAGTACAGAGGCAAAGGATGTCACACTATGGTAGGGGGTTGGTTGGTGAGGGTATGGTGGTAGTGTGGTGTTGCAGATGTGATGGTTGTAGAGTGGTGTTACAGTTGTTGTGTTGCAGGTGTCGTGGCTGCGGCACCGAGACACACACCTGCTGACGGTGGGGCCCTACACCTACACGTCCGACCAGAGGTTCCGCGCCGTGCACACCACAGGCTCCGAGGACTGGTCGCTGACGGTCAAGTTCGCTCAAGTGAGAGACTCTGGGATGTATGAGTGCCAAGTGTCCACGACGCCGCCCATGAGGCACTACATCTGGCTCACCGTAGTAGGTAAGTCACCGATAGAAAGAAAAAAAAAGAGAGAGAGAGAGAGAGAGAGAGAGAGAGAGAGAGAGAGAGAGAGAGAGAGAGAGAGAGAGAGAGAGAGAGAGAGAGAGAGAGAGAGGAGAGAGAGAGAGAGGAAGAGAGAGAGAGAGAGAGAGAGGAGAGAGGAGAGAGAGAGAGAGAGAGAGAGAGAGAGGAGAGAGAGAGAGAGAGAGAGAGAGAGAGGAGAGAGAGAGGAGAGAGAGAGAGGAGAGAGAGAGAGAGAGGAGAGAGAGAGAGAGAGAGAGAGAGAGAGAGAGAGAGAGAGAGAGAGAGAGAGGAGAGAGAGGAGAGAGAGAGAGAGAGAGAGAGAGAGGAGGAGAGAGAGAGGAGAGAGAGAGAGAGAAAAAAAACATTAAGATTATGGTGGAGTGTTGAAGCATCTCCAAAACTATGCATTTTTTTTCTGGATATGTATCCACTCATGGTTTAATCAATTTTGCCATGCCTAGTAGTAAGTTACATGAGGTAGTAATTAATTTGTTCAATGTTTCACTTACGTTCATATCCTTACAGTACACTAAATCACAAGTACACTTAAAGGCACTAAATCACAAGTACCGCTGGAAAAATCCTTCCTTTGGCATATTCGTAACAAAAGAGCTTTCTTCTTTCTAACTCTCTCCCCTAAAGATGGCTTCATTATCCATAACGTCCTCCAATTCTAGTCTCTCAA
>JACEEZ010005345.1:5000-7500 GCA_016584305.1 Chionoecetes opilio | reverse complement strand
CGGTAGTAAGTCCTTGCCGCACAGGAGGCGGTTCTGGGCGTCAACAAAAGATTTAAAGGCCAAGGAGGAAAACAACCTCGAGTAGGACCGAAATTTAGGAAAGGTTTCCGTATATAAAAAATAACATTCTGCAAGATTTTTTTATCAAACATCAAAAAAGACTGGCCAAGGGAGAAAAAGTAGCAAAAAGCTCACTAGCTGCCAGTCCCCATAAAGAATACAGTAAGAAAATATAGAAGGTGGGATGGATAAACTTAGTTCGGGAAGTGTCTTCTTACTTCTTACAGTGATACTTCTTTCTTGAAAATAATTAAGTCGTTGGCAGGTAAAAAATTTAAACAGGAAAAGAATTCCAGAGTTAACCAGTGAAAGGGATGAAAGAGTGAAGATTCTGGTTGACTCTTGCATTAGTAAGATTGACAGAATAGGGATGAAAATAAGTAGAGTGTCTTTTGCAGCGAGGCCGCATGAGGAGAGGAGGCGTGCTGTCAGTAATTTCAGAAAAGTATTTAGTACGAAAATAACGATAGAAGATAGCAAGAGAAACACCATTGCAGCGGTGATTTAAGAATTGAAGGTAGTCAGTCAGACGAGGCGAGTTGATGAGACGAAAATCTTTTGAGTCTACCGGTTTTAGGAGGGCTGTGTGAGTGGATCCGCCCCAAACATGTAATGCACACTCCATACATTGGCGGATGAGACCCCTATACAGAGCGAACAACTGGGAGAAAAAAAATTGACGCAGATGCCACAGAACACCTATTTTTTTTAGAAGAAGCCGATTTACCCAAGAGATGAGATGTGAAATTTCTAGTTCAGAGTTTTAGTAAGTGATAGTCCAAGAATATTCATTGTAGAAGAAGGAGACAGTTCAATGTCATTAAAGAAGAGGAAACAGTTGTTTGGAAGATAATGTCGAATAGATAGGTGAATAATTTGGGTTTTTGAGGCACTGAACATCCGAAGGTTTGCTTTGCGCCATTCAGAAATTACAGATAGATCAGAGCTTAGGCGCAATATGGCATCTCTCCGTGAATCACTGAATTAATGTTCAGTTGGACGTCTAATGAACGACGTTGAAAACTGCAGGGTAGAGTTATCAGCGTAGGAGTAGAGAGGGCATTGAGTTAGACTTTGAAGATCATTAGTGAATAATAGAAAGAGAGTAGGTGATAGAACATAACCCTGGGGAACACCACTATTGATATATTTAAGAGAAGAACAATGGCCGTCTATTGCAGTAGCTGCAATAGAACGGTTAGAAAGAAAACTTGAAATGAAGATAGAATGGGCAGAGAGAAGAATAGAAACCGGAAGGGGGTAGTTTGAAAATAAAAGATTTGTGCCAGACTCAAAACAAAGCTTATAATATGTCAAGGGCAACAGCAAAAGTTTCACCGAAACCCCAAAAGTAGGATGACCAGGATTCAGTTAGGAAAACTAGAAGAAATCTCTTTACGACAACCGTACTGACGATCAGACAGAAGATTATGAGCAGACAGATGCTTAAATGAAGAGTGTATCCTGCTGAGTGCCCCTTTCTACCCCGCACTCCTCGTCAGGATGGACAAGCCAGTCCTCGTGCCGCACGCCAGCAGCACGAACACTCTCCTCTCTTTTTTCACAGGATCTCTCTGACGGGCTCAAGCTAGCCCGTGGTCCTCCCTGCTGGAGGCCCGAAAAAAAAGAAAAAAAAAAAAGATGCTTAAGAATCTTTTTAGTAAGTTACTATACATTAAAAAGTATAGAAATGTAGGAAACAAAGCTCTAGGATTGTAGTTTGAAGGATTATAACGGTCACCCTTCTTAGGAACAGGTTAAATGTGAGCAAACTTCCAGCAAGAAGGAAAGGTGGAAGTAGATAGACAAAGACTGAATAGTTTGATCAGTCAGGATGCAAGCAAAGAATCACAGTTTTTGAGAACAATAGGAGGGACTTCGCCATGACCGTAAGTATTCTAATGATGAAGGCCAGAGAGGGCATAGAAAACAAAATTACGGAGGATCTTAATCCAGGCAAAACATAGTCAGAGGGTGAAGGAGAAGGAGGAACAAGCCCTTCATCAACCAGAGTGGAATTTTGAGAAAAGGTTTGAACAAAGAGTTAATCTTTAGAAATAGATGAGACAGCTGTAGACTCGTAGAGTCATCTGGGTGCAGCACAGAAGGGAAAGATGAAGATGAAAAAATCTTACATGTTTTTGGCTAGGTGCCAGAAGTCACGAGAGGAGTTTGATCCAGAATAATTTTGCATTTTGTTATGTATGAAGGATTTTTTGGTAAGTTGTAGAAACAAATTGGTATGATTACGGCCAGAAATATAAAGAGGATGAGTTTCAGGAGATGGATGGTTACGGTACTGTCTGCGAGCCGCTTCTCTATCTTGGACAGACACGAGAATACGCTAAGTTGACGGGCTTCATGATTAGAGAAAGTGTGTGGAATACATGCTTCTATGCCAGAGACAATGGTTTGAGTTATGTGCTCTGCACAAAGACAT